>LPNX010222045.1:422989-466519 GCA_001517045.1 Pseudotsuga menziesii | reverse complement strand
GCACATGATTTGCAAATATATTGTTTGGTTTGTGATTATACCATTTAAAGGTTTGGGGGAGGGTGGTGGTAAGGGGTTAGAGGTAAACATGGAGAGGGAGTGTTAAGGAGTTAGAGGTAGATACGAATGGGGGTGTTAAGAGATTGGGGGTAAGTGGAGAAAGGGGGAAAGAGAGTGAGATAATTTAATAAAAGTTAAATTTTAAATATTTTGATGTTTTTAATTGAATAATTAAAACAATAACTATATAAAGTAATGATGATACCTATTAGGGATCATTTTCTCTTTTGTTGATATGTTTAGTGTTCATGTTCACATAGCGTAATGAATTTTGTTGAAAAAATTCATATATATTTTAATTTCCAAATTTTGTAGTCACTCAAACTTAATGTCGAATTTTATCGCCAAAATTTTCATTGTCTATATTTTGTAGAATTTTAAGGTCATCGAATTCGAACATGAACTCGAATCTCATGACTTAGAATGTGAACAATTGGGTATGACATCAATAGTTTGAACAGTGTCCTCCTCGAGGTTAACATTTACATGAGTTTCCATTCCATTAGGTATGAATATCCCTATCTGAGTGATTAAATAATCGCTCATTGGTGCTTTAGCGTCCTTCATCCTTGGTGGTACATGCCATGAGATTTGAGGTTAGGTATAACCAATTTTTTATAGAGATAAGGATTTCTCTCCTCAATAAAATATGAGGTGAACACAAATATGAATCAACATATTTAACTCCTTCCATCTAGTCCAGATAGAAACATTTCCCAAGGTTTTGTATCGGTAGAGATTGAGGTCAAAAGTTCAACTTTACAAACAAATAATTCATTATAATTCAAGTAGAGGAGGGAACCAAAACAAAATAATAAACTTAATAACAATAATATAAAATTAATGGGATACATGATTAAAAATTATAGATGGTAGTCCATCCCAAAATTCTAAGATATATGAAAGGCCTAATTATGTCAAAAATTATATTTAATATTCATCTATTTTATATTAGTGAAAAAAATATGAAATAAACAAAATTTCATTTTGAAAATTATATTTTATCACTTTAAAGCAAACAAATGCTAAAAAAGCATAATAATATAATCAATTTCTATGTGAAAAAATTCAATGGTATTTGTCTTAGTAGAAATATATATAGTATATATTAAACAAAATATTATTTGGAAAATGGTTTAAGTTGTAAATTTAATATAAAATTATAATGGATTCTTATGTAAAAGATTTTAAAGAATGTTTTTAAAAGAAATACATATAAATAAATAAACAAATGTTAAAATTATAACGGTTTTTTATTTTTGAATATTTTAATAGAATTTTAGTCATAAAATATGTGATTAATGTTTAAATTATTATTCAGGGGTGGCAGGCGCGGGTGGGATCCTAGTGGATGCCGGAGGACAAGTGGTACAAAGATTTGCCTGGGGACTTGGCCCTAGAACCAACAATGAAGCAGAATGGATGGCTCTTCTTCGGGGTCTTCACCTCATCCGTAACAAAAATCTCCGGAAGGTTCTGATCTTCGGCGACTCTAGGAATGTCATCTATAAGATGATCAAAGGGTATCCCTCAGGAGATATCAAATGTTGTAGATTATATAAAAAGGCTAAGCTTCTTCTGTCTCAATCGATCGAGATTTATCACATTCTCCGCCATAACAATAAGGAAGCAGATATCATGGCTAATGTTGGTGCCAGTCTCCCCCAAGGCCACTACAGCCAGGATGGCGATCCTCCTTTCTTCAAAATCATTCCATGATGAGAGGCATTAGAATCCATTCTCGCAATCTCACCAGGCACGTCTCTAAAGTGAAGTCCTTATCTCTCGGTGATCACACTTGGTTTCTCTTTGGTTTTATTTCTTCATCCCCCCTTGGTTTCTTCTCCCCCCTCCTTCCCTTCTTCTTTTTCCCCTCTTCTTTTTTCTTTCTCCTTTCCCCCCCTTCCCATCTCCTTATCCCATCCATCGACCACCTCCCCCTTCCTCCCAGTGGCTCTATGCATTTATTGTTTTGTCTTGTCTGCTCTCCTTCGGAGGCCGCGTGGATGGCTCTTCCCTCCTTGGCAAAAGATGTATTAACTACCCCCAGGCTCTCAATTTATTGTCATACCTCCTCACACGATCGGTGGCCTTTCATCTTCGTCTCCATGTCATCTTCATGCCTTGGCTCTTTTCATAGTATCTCTCCGGACTCTCGTCTCGGCTTTCCCAGCTCAGTGAATTTCTTGCTGCATGTGGTAGAAGGAGTTGGGGGTGGGAGACTGCTGGGAATTCCTTGGCATGGACTCCCCCTCACCCGAGCCTTTATAAAAGAATGCCTCGCTCTGTCTGCATTCTTCTCATGTCAATGTTGCTTTCCCTCTGCATCCTGGGAAATTGATAATCAGGTTGATACCTCTTCCTTCCGAACAGAAAGGCAGGATAGGGTCTTGGGATGCCTCTGCTCCGGCTGGAAGAAAGACGCCATGGGGACTTTGTCTTGTTTAGATAATTCTAGGGGCTCCGCCCTGCAGCAAGAAATAGTCGACCTCTGGAGAGTTTCATCCCTGCAGCAAGAAATTGCAGACATTGTAGTTTTCCCTCTGCATATTCAGTTTTCCCGAATAGCAATCACGACTGATACTGACAGAATGGCTCATTTTGGTGACAACCCTGGGTTGAGGGACATTATGAAGAATCTGCGCAGGTTGTATGAAATGACTTCCATAGGGGTAATGGACAACAAAGAAATGGCTAAGGAAATTAAGAGTATGAGTGAGATTGTGAGTCGAACATCGCAGGAGGTCAGTAATAATGATGCCCGAACAGAAGACCTAGAGAGCAACCTGCGCGAGCTGCTGGGCAGAGTGGAATGCATTGAAGAAGACCTTCAAAAGCTTGTTTCTATGAATCAGGAAAGCAGGGTTAATGGAGTCAATGAAGCAGCCGACCAACCCATGGAAGAAGAATCTCTTATGTAGCCTAGGCCTCTGAGAGGCAACTGAATTTATCTCTTGCTTATTATGTTTCAATTTTGTATGGGTTATGTATCTCTGCATTTTGCTTTGTAGTCATTTTGTGAGGGTATATACTACCCGTATCGTTTGTAGTTCTGAAACAATTATATGCTCTCTCTTATGGGAAACTGAACAAGTATGGTGTGCAGCATTTTTGCCTTGCCGACCTTATATTTCCTTTCTCTGATGTAATGAATGGCTGTGCACAGCCTGTTAATATAATCCCTCTTTCTGTTTCTGTTAAAAAAAAATGTTTAAATTATTATTGTTTTCATATTTTAATATTCATCATGTTAATGTTTATATTTCCTACATCTTAATACATAGCTTATTAGAGGAAATTTCAACTCAAAATGGGTCTTTTAACTTTGATTCAAATTCCATGTCATCATGTGTTAGCCAATGAAATTGATTTAAATTTGAAATACTGTATAGGTCTTAAACACTTTTTTAATATAAATTTGGGGATAGGTATCATAAAAAAAACCACTTTTTTTATTTGTATTTTTGACATATCTCCCTGTGTTTTTACTCAAATTTTGATTGGGAGAGCTTGTTGGATGCGGAATGAAATTCCGCATCCAACGAGTACCCACTCGACATACTTTTGACGGACCCTGCTACCCACTCGTCATACTTTTGATGGACCCACTCGGCATACTCATCACGTTTTTTCAAGTATTTCTTGTTTTTGGGGTAGCGAGGTCCGTCGAAAATATGCCAAGTGGGTACAACGAGCTCTCCCAATCGAAATTTGAGTAAAAACCCCAGGAGATATGTCCAAAATACAAACAAAAAAGTCGCTTTTTTCTTTTCTTCCTCCAAAATTAATAAATATTACTTTATTATTTTAACTATTATTTTATTAATTCTTTTTAGGAGGCCCATTTTGAGTTGAAATTTCCTCTAATTGATACCCTTACAAAGTCATGTGTTGTTATTGAAGGCATTTTTCATGGATCTAGAATCCTAAATGATTTCTTTAGGGACAAAAGCATGCTCTTCCTCCTTAGAACTTCATTCCCAACACCTCGATACATGTACATACTGATCAAAACACATTGTTTTCATTGAAATTCTTAATAATAGGACAATGAACCTCAAAATGCCATGTGTTGTTGGTGAATACAATCTTCTTATATTTGGATGGATAAAATATTTCTTTAGGGATTGAGCTTCATGCCTCCTCCCATGACCGTGTACAAGCCCCCAAGTCCCCAAGAATTTGATACATAGTTTCGTGGATACCCTTGTAAAGTCACACATGATGCTTTAATGCATTATTCATAGTTTTGGATGCGTAAATGGTTTCTTTAGGGCCAAAGGCATGATCTTTCCCCTAGAATTTCATTTACAATGCATCGAGACACGTACATATTTTAAAACCCACATAATGGAATTGTCATCCTTAATCATAGGAAAATGAGGCCATGTGTGGTGGGTTGAGGAAGCCTTCCTAGAATTTGATGGGTAAAACTTAAAACCCAAGGTTCAGGTTTCTTCCACTTACCATGTTTAAGACCTCAAGGCCTGAAGACTAGATACAAAGCTCAATGGATATGCTTGCAAAGTCATGCATGGTTCTTTGAGGCATTGTCCATGGATATATATTCCCGAATGGTCATTTAGGCCCAAAGGAATGGTCTTCTTCTCTAGAGAATCACTCTCGAGGTCCTAAGACACCTACATACTTATCAAACCCACAAAATGGTGTTAATATACTCAATCATTTGATCATGACACCCTTAAGAGGTAATGTCTGGTTGTTTGAGGAGATATTTCTAGCCCTTAATGGCCATAATATTCCTTTAGGTCCTAATGTTCAAGCCTCCTCCCTTAACCATCTCCAAGGCCCCAAGTCCCCAAGATATGGAGACATGGTGGCATGGATATCCATGAAATATCATGCATAGTGTTCAATGTTTCTTTTAGGTATTGTTCATGGTTCTAGATGACTCAACAATTTCATTAAGTCCAAAAACATGGTCTTCTTGCATGGAATAGTAATGTCCCCCTTTAATTAAGCATCCCAAACACTCGCTAACCTATTTAATTCCCATAGGTTTGAGCAGGTATTGCATGAGAGGGAATTGACCGAGTAGATTTGATACTTAGAGCACTACATGACATTCCTTTAGAGTCAAGTCATTAGTTGGATGGAAGAAGCCTTATTTATTTAGGCTTAAAAGTCAACATTAAAATAGAATTGCATGCATGCAAAAGTAAAGCGAAAACCCTAAAAGTGACATGCAAACACTAAAAGTTCATGAGATTCTATTTAAGAGGGTGATGAGACCAAAGAAGGAAACTTATGATTATTATTGATTTTGAGCCTTTTGAGTAGTAGCAGAGTGTGCAGCCACGACAGTTGGGGTTGAAGATGGTATGTTTAGCTAATGAGGTTTCGGCAGTGCAATATATGCCCTAGTCTCCTTTAGGATAAACCATTCAGGTTTGTCACCGCATCTATCGCATTCATCCTTATTCAGTGCTTCAGTGTATGCTAGAAGATTATTTGCAGGTTCATCCATACAACTAAGGGGGAATTTAGCTGGGAAACCCTAGGGCATTCACCGGGTGTCTGAATCACCATATTTCTTCCGCATGTAGCCTGCATATTCATCGACAAGATCACTCTACTGCTTTGAGTGATTATCAGCCACCGGATCGCTCACTTGGAGCAGCCAACAACATAATAGAGAAGAGTGGGGGTGTGAGCATTAGTCAGGTGAATCAATTCACTAGAGTACCTGGAGAGGTTAGAACTCTTGCATGCTCCAGCCATTCTTTTTGGCATGGGCACACCTACCCTCCAGCCAACTTTTAGCTACAACAGGCCATCCCTCCACCAAAAACTTCAACCTTAGCTGATTTAGACTATTGGGGTACTACGAGGGAAAAATAAGTTATAAGTTCATCAGCTCAGCTTATCTTGCATGCATATTCTGTTAGGAGAATTTTCAGCCGGATTATCTGTGGTAAGTGTTAAAATATTTCCTACAAACCCTAAACCTAAGTTCGGCTATAATTTAGGGCAATTTTGCATGGCATTTTTGCATGCCCGACTATTCAGTCATTTTGCATAGAATCAGTAGAATATCATTATTTGGGATACTACAGTGGGATCAGAGCATGTTCCTTTCTAGCTGTGGGATTAAACATAAGAAGTAGATGAATACATAAGAGGACACTTTTGTAACCTATAGGAAAAGAAGGAGTAGGTACACGCAGGACTTTGAGGATATCCTACTAGAAGCTACCAACTCAGACATGGGCCCAACGAGTATACACTCTGACAAGGGAAAAGGAACCGGAGAATATGAGGGTAGAATGGAGTTTTGGAACCTAGTAAGCGCATTGTAAGACTTAGCCAAAGGGGAAAAGGACGTACTTAATGCAATCAACAAATTATCGGCGAAACCAGATATAGATAATTATTAGCAATACACCTCTCTCACCGGTAGATAGAGGGTCTAGAAGAAGTAGTGGGAAAGATGCATACACCAATATGAAGAACACACCCCACATATATAACATACCTTCCAGGAGGCCTACTATGCCTCACTTCTTAGCAGATGCAGTAGTAGGTCCAGTCATGCAGGTAGAGCCTAGCGAACCCTTCGGGGCATATTTGTAGGAATACATGGACTTAGGGGATAAGTTTCATGAAACCATGTGTCTTTTGGATTTTTTCAACATGAAGAGTAGGTACAGGCCCAAGAATTTCAACAAGGGATTCAATCATAACTATGAGTTGCAGAAAACCTTTGGTAGGTTGACCATCCCAAATTTTGATGGGACTTGCGGAGGTTCAACGAGGATATGGGTTCAAAAGTTGGATACCTATTTCCAACTCAGTCCCATGATAGAGACAAATGTCATTAAATTGGATACAGTCCACCTGGACAAAGAGGCTCATGAGTGGTGGTACCAAATATTAGTGACATTGGGTCACAACACCATCCACTCCTATACTGAGTTCACTCAGAAACTCATCAAACAGTTTGACAGGAAAGATCCAGAGATACATTTCATAGATTTGGCTCAACTCAAATAGACAAGTAGCATCGAGGCCTTCATCTTAAAATTCTAGAGGGTAATTGTTATGGTGACAGATGTGTCGGAGAGCAGTTTGACTATGTTTTTTACTGAGGTCTTGACAGAGCCACTACGTGGGTGGGTGAAAACCTAAAAACCATCCGCTCTACAAGATGCCATCAGCCGAGATAGATATCTCCAAGACTTAGTCTTGAAGAACAGATTTCCACTGAAGACCAACTTTTCGGTTAGGGACAAGGACAAGAAGCCTTTCCAATAGGAGTTACCGAAGAAAATAGGGTTAGACGATGACACTAGGAAATACTTGAAATGGAAGAAGTTGTGTTTTACTTGTCAGGAACCATGGGTTCTAGGACAAAGGTGTGTAAGAAAGGTCAAGGCCCACTACATAGAGGTATATTCAAATAGTGAAGGGGAGGACTATGAGCAGGAAACAATGGAATAATTGCAGGCAACAGAGGAGGAGTCACTCTAGGGTGATACACCAGAGGGATTTATTTCTACGCTATCTAGAGTACCTAGATTCAATACTATCAGGGTCAGGGGAGTAGTACAGGGCCACAAAGTGGGGGTATTGATTGATGGGGAAGCGACCGACAATTTCATTGATGCAGCTTGGGTTGCCAAGAGGGGTATTTCGATAGAGAAGTTTGAGGGATTTACTGTAGCAGTAGCTGAAAACTATAGCATGGAGTATAACGATTGGATTCCAAACCTAAATGTCACATTAGGAAACTACGAGATGATAGATTCATTTTATTTAGTGGATGTGGTAGATACACATGTAGTATTAAGTGTTCAATAGATTTATTCAATAGGGAAATATACTACAGAATACCGAGCAATGGAAATGGAATTCCAGGGACCCGATGGGAAACAGGTAATTTTGAGGGGCATGAACAGTTATCCCTGAAAACCAGTCTCTTCATAGAGAATGGAGGAAGTGCTCAGGAAGGATGACATAGAATGGTCAGCAGAATGTTTTGTCGCCTTTAGGAAACCTCCAGAGAGCAACACCCAACACCTAGAAGATATTCAGGCCTTATTGTAGAAACATGAAAGGGTATTTCGGGACCTTCCAGCAGGTATAATTCCAGACAAGGGATTTGAGCACATCATTGAGCTAGAGGAGGGGACACAAGTAGTCATCACCACTCCTTACCGACATCCCAAAATATACAAGTATGAGATCAAGAAGACGATCAAGGAATTGCTAGAGCTAGGATATATTCGGCCCAGTTGTAGTCCCTTTTCATCATCAGTGGTATTAGTTAAGAATAAGTATGGCACACTGCGAATGTACATCAATTACAGAGCACAAAAAGACCATAAAAAATAGGTATCTCATCCCCAGTATTGACGAACTCATGGGCGAGTTGTGGGGTGCCAAATACTTTTTGAATATTGATCTTTGCTCGGGGTACCATCAGATCCGAGTAAGGGATCAAGACATTCCTAAAACATCTTTCTGTTACCACTATGGTCACTATGAATTCTTGGTCATGCCTTTTTGACTCACCAATGCTCCAACCACCTTCCATTCATGCATGAACCATACTTTCATAGCTCAGTTACATAAGTATTTTCTAGTATTCTTTGATGATATTTTGATTTACAGCAAAACATGGGAGGAACATCTGAAGCATTTGGATGAAGTATTGAGAATTCTAAAAGAGCACTCGGTTTACGCAAATATGTCCAAGTGTGAATTTGGCATGAAGGAGATGCTGTATCTAGGGTACATCATCAGTGCATAAGGGGTACAGGTGGATATGGGGAAAATCTGAGCTATCAGGGATTGGCCCATGCCAAAAAAAGTCATAGAACTGAAAGGCTTCTTATTCCTTTACACATATTATAGAAGGTATGTTAAGGGGTTCTCCCAATTCGCTGCACCACTCATGGATCTCACAAAGAAGGGGGCCTTCACCTGGACAGAATTAGCATAGAAAAATTTTGAGGAGATGAAATTCATCATGAGTTCTTGCTTGATTTTAGCACTACTTGACTTGTCCAAGCCATTTTTATTAGAATGTGATGCCTCAGGGGAAGGGTTAGGAGAAGTATTGATGCAAAACCACCACCCAATTGCATTTGAGAGCAGGAAACTGAAAAACTATGAGCTCCACTACTCCATATATGACAAGGATATGTTAGCTATCTTACATGCTCTCACTAAATTTAGACATGTACCTGGTGGGAAGCAAGTTAAAAATCAAGACAGATCATAACAGCCTCAAGTACATCTTGGAGTAGAAGGAGCTGAATGAGTGACAACATAAATGGGTCAGCAAGGTTCAAGCCTATGATTTTGAGATAAAGTATGTGAAGGGTAAGAAAAATATAGTGGTTGATGCATTATCCAGATGACATGCTTCATTATCTCTCATGAGTATATCCATAGATTGGAGATCTCTCCTCTTAGTAGAGTACTCCAAGAATAAATTTGCTTGTGAATTATTTTATGGAAAGATTCAAGCTGACAAGTACAGAATTATAGATGACATCATCTATTACAAGGGAAAGATTTACCTCGTCCCAGAATCAACCTTAAAAATAAAAATCATACGGACATCACATGACTCTCCATTATCAGGACATCATGGTTTCTTGAAGACCTATAGGAAAATCCGAGAGAGGTTCTCATGGAAGGGTCTCAAGGGGGAGGTTATGCAACATGTGTAGGAATGCAACATTTGTCAGCAGAATAAGGTCGAGCACATCCATCAAGTAGGGTTACTTCGACCACTACCAATTCCAAAACAGAAGTGGGAAAGTATCTCCATGGACTTCATTACACGATTTCCCAAGGTCCAATGGCGAGATTTCTTATATGTCGTAGTTGATTGACTAACCAAATTTGCCGATATCTTTGCTATATCATCCGATTAATCTGCAGCCTAGGTAGCCGAGTTATTTTTTAGAGAGGTTTTTAGATTACATGGGTTCACAAAAACCATAGTCAGTGACCGGGACAGTAAATTCACCAGTGCCTTCTGGAATGAGCTATTCAGATTGGTAGGGATAGAAATCACTACCAACACGAGCTATCATCTACAAATTGAAGGACAAACTGAGATTGTCAACAAGTGGGTTGAAGGGTATCTACACAATTATGTAGCATGCCAACAGAGGACATGGATTAAGTGGCTACACTTAGGGGAATACTGTTACAATACCACCTACCATATGTCTATCAATATGACACCTTTTAAAGCATTGTATGGCTATGAGGCACTGAGCTTCGTAGATCTATCCTTTAGATATAGTAGATCACCCAAGGCCAAATATTGGATATAGGACAGTCAGGATATCCTCAAGATCCTGAAAGAGAACTTACAGGCCGAACATAATCAACAGAAACTATATGTAGACATACATAGGGTTGAGAGGAGCTTTGAGGTAGGAGATATGGTATATTGATGGCTACATCCATACAGGAAATCTTCCCTCAAGAAGAAAGGAGCGGAGAAACTAAAACCTCGCTTCTATGGTCCTTACAAAGTAATTCGAAAGGTTGGAGAGGTGTATTATGATCTAGAACTGCCGGAAGAAAGAAATATTCACAATGTATTCCATGTGTCCAGTCTAAAGAAAACATTAGGACAACACATTGCTCCATCTACGGAGTCACCTCCTCTAGATGATGAAGGAATACTAGTATTGATTCCAGAGAAAATCCTATACGTATGAGAAAGGAAGCTTTGAAATAGGGTAATTCGAGAGTATCTGGTGAAATGGAAGGAATTACCTATGGAGGACACCACATGGGAAGGAGAGCAAGTATTGCAGCATCCTAGTTTGTAGTTGCTTGAGGACAAGCAATTTGAAGCGGGGAGGACTATAATGTCCCCCTTTAATTAAGAATCCCAAACACGTGCTAACCTACTTAATTCCCATAGGTTCGAGCGGGAAATGCATGAGAGGGAATTAACTGAGTAGATTTAATACTTAGAGCACTATAGGGCATTCCTTCAGAGTCAAGTCATCATTTAGATGGAAGAATCCTTGTTTCTTTAGGCTTAAAAGTCAACATTAAAATAGAATTGCATGCATGCGAAAGTAAAGCAGAAACCATAAAAGTGACATGCAAACCATAAAAGTTCATGAGATTCTATTTAAGAGGGTGGTGAGACCAAATAAGGGAACTTATGATTATTATTTATTTGGAGCCTTTTGAGTAGCAACATAGCAGGTGGCCATGACAGTTGGGGTTGAAGATGGTGTCTTCAATTAACAAGGTTTCGATAGTGCAATATTCCCTAGTCTCTTTCAGGGTAAACCATTCAGGTTTGTCACCACATCTATCATATTCATCCTTATTCACTGCTTCAACGTATGCCAAAATATTATTTGTAGGTTCATCCATAAAACTGGGGGTAATTTAGCTGAGAAACCCTAGGGCATTCACCAGGATTCTGAATCACCATATTTCTTCTGCATGTGGCTTGCATCCTCACTGACAATATCAATCTACTTCTTTGAGTGATTATCAGCCACCAGATTGCTCAGCTGAAGCAACAAGCAGCAGAATAGAGACGAGTGGGGGCGTAAGCACCAGTCAGGTGAATAAATTTGCTAGGGTACTTGGAGAGGTCAGAACTCCTGCATGCTCCAACCATTCTCTCTGGCACAAGCACACCTACCCTTCGGCCAACTTTCAGCTACAACAGATCATCCCTCCACCAAAAATGTCAGTCGTATCCTACTTAGACTGCTGGGGTACTACGAAGGAAAAAGAGGTTATTACTTCATTAGCTCATCTTATCTCGCATGTGTATTATCTCAGGATCATTTTCAACTAGCTTATCAATGGTAAGTGTTACAATCTTTCCTACATATCCTAAACCTAAATTCAGATATAATTTAGGGCAATTTTGCAAGGAATTTTTGCATGCCCGTCTATTCAGTAATTTTGCATAGAATAAGTAAAATATCAGTATTTGGTATACCATAGGAACATAATTCCCAAGGGATTGAGACATGTACATACTAATTAACACCACACAAATATACAACATCCTCAAGCATAGGCCAATCATAAAAATTATGAGGTTGTGTGTGGTTGGCGGAGGCAAACATCTTACCCCTAGATGGCTATAAGATTCCTTTAGGGAAAATGTTCAAGTATCCTCCATAACCATGAAGAAAGCCCCAAGGCCACACTAATTAGATACATATAAAAATGGATACCCCTATGAAGTCAAGCATAGTGCTTTGAGGAATAATAATTCATGTATTATAACCATGTCCACGTCCAAGGACCTAATACATATACCTAGTGCTAAAAAAATCCTAATGGCACACATATCTCAATTTGAGGGAAAACATACCATCCAAAGGTATTATACATTGAGACATTATTAAATAGACTTTGCATGCCTAGAGGTTCCTTTAGAAGATAAGTGTTACGGAGAGAAATTCCTATGGCTTGGGGTACCACAATAGACAGTTTGACTCCATAAATCAATCCTTTCCTATATGCAAGAGAAACCAAATATCTAACACTAAAGGATCTCTATTTGTACCTTATTCTAGATGGTTGATGTAGATCCCCGTTGAGCTTTCCAACTCCAGCTTGTATTGATAAATTGCTTCCTCAACACTCAACAAACAAGACAAGCATGCTATATATAATTGTGTTAGACCTACTCTAGCATATATAATCAATAACATATAGGCATTTAAAAGCATCCATGGATCATATACTCATTTAAACACACATTATTGGATAGGAAAAGATATTTCTATTAATATAAAACATAGATTACAATAGTGACAACCTCTATCGGCACGTCTGTGAATCAGAGAAACTGAGTCCCCCACTTGGGCCTCCACCACTTTAATCCTCCATCTCTCAATAGCAAGCTCACAAGCAAAAAGAAATCTTGGGAAGAACACAAAATTGCTCCAAGGGACAAAGGGATGTAGACTCAAGTATAAGCTCTGACAACAATGGACTATAGTTTTATTGCTCTACAATTCCTCTCTCTTCAATGTATCCAAAGGGTTCCTTATATAGCTCTTCAATGGGGTAATGAAAGGTCAAATCCAAGCGATCTCAAGGCATATGGAAAGCCAGAAGACAAGTGAGTCACATCCACATCAAGGAAAACTCCAAAATAATTTGGCCTTTTGCACACATCCTGATGTACGTGGGTTTAAGCGTCAAATCCATTTATATACATGAGAAAGGGATTAAAAGTTGCGTATGACAATTATTGGATGTTTTTAGGGATGATCTTGTAAACATCAAAGGTACAAAAATGGTCCATGGGGTCTAAAGAGTTTGCAGAGGGATAGGGAAGGCCATAAAGGTGTGATTGACCATGTGTGGTGAAATCAGCTGTAACAGATGCCCCTTGATGCGTGAGGTCAGAGGGGTCACACGATGGATGAAATACATTATAAGTCCATCCCATAAGTGGAGTGATGAAGAACCCAGTGGAAGAAGCAACCATCTAATCAGTATAATACAATGATAAAGCTCTGCATATAACTACAAGTAGATACAACAGTCTCGAATACATAAGAGTACAATGGCCATGAATAGGCATGATACAATATGAAATATGTGGTCATCGCCACGTATAATATACATAGATCAGAATATCCATAATGAAGATATACAAAGGATCATGATCTCCATGAAGGATGAAGATATATAGTGGATCAAGATCTCCATAATGGCTGGAAATGTCTGACATATACTAGAATCAAGTCACGAGAGTTGAAATCTCATGAACACTGGCACAATCAAGGAGGTAGCATATAAGAGATGCCACCAAACTGGAAGGTCGTCTACACAAACTGCTACGAGTACATGTATTACTATGTGAATAGAGGTGTTGAGTTCGAACATAGTAGTCCATTGTCTTATTACCGGTCATTGATATATACGGTTAACAGATGCGAGATCACCTACCGATAATGAAAATGGGAATCAAGGTACTAGAGTGCAAACTAACAAGCGTGAATAAATGTGTTGAGTTCGAACACTTGAGACAATCCATCGATTAGGGGACATTGATGTATTCCCAAAAATTGTCGATGGTGAGAGAACCTGCCACTAATGACTGCAAGTCTCAAGGCACTCAAAACTGACTCTAGATTCCTATTCCAGAATAAATGATCTGAAGTTGATGGGATGAAATCCGCTGGAAGGAGGGCATTAAGGCATCCCCCATAATCCAATACGAGGTACTTAGCAAAGCTGTATAATGTGGAAGGACTCGATCATAAGGTGCATGAACCAGTAACTGTACCGGGAATGGCCGACATGCAAAGTCAAGATAACTGAGGAATGGATGACTCAGGTTTCAACTTCCTTCGAACAAAAGCATAAAGGTGAATGGTGATTGAATGTAGGTAGCATAGACTCGATATACAAAAATGGAACATCTCTACGACACAGGAGGCATCGATAGAGGCTCCATAGGGACTGGAAGCTTAACCAGTCGGTGGAGATAAAATCAGATAAACGAGTATAGCTCCTAAAGTCAAACTATTAACCCAACCAATGGATGTGATATACAGTGCTGTGTTCGAAGGTGACACAACTTGACTGCTGCCAAAGATAACATATTTTCTTGTCCCGCTTTTTGGTCTTTCAATTTTTTTTGGACTTTTTCAAATATTTGAAAAGATTGAAAAAGAATAAAATCGCTTTAAAGTTACATACTAGGAGGAGATGAGTGTCAAATGGGAAAAAAAACTAGTTCCAAGCAGTTGAACATACCTATGCTGAATGCAAGGACACATGTGTAAAATAGTGACACTCGGAAGAAAGACCCCTCCTAGTAAAAATAGGGAACCAAGCTGCAAAGGATATATAAAATGGCTCTACGTGGCTAGACATGAGACAAGCTTGGGCTATATGGATGATACTCAAAGTCAGGGAAGCCGACATAAGGCTCAATGAGGCAGGAAAAGCTCATGATAATGCAATTAGAACTTGACATAAGTGAGTACTGAGGAATCAGGCCAGAAAAAGATCAAGAGGAGTATGAGGCTCTTGTGAAATGCCATGGCAATACTATACAATGGAATCCCACACCCTAAAGGACAAACTGTTAGCATGGGCACCAAATGCAAACAAGTAGCTAACTAGGGTACCCATGTAAGGTCAAGCTCTATCATTCTCATCATGTCACTTCTAAAGCAACGAGAAGGTTCTGTGATAGGATAGAATGGGTCCGTACCTAAGGTTATAATGAAATGGTCATAAGGTCATGAAGAATGCAAATAGAGGTGAAATCTAACCTATATGCCAGTTTAAACATCATACCTAAAATCGGCACTAATGGGTCAAGACAATGGTTGAAACGACGCTCAAAAGGGTCTCCTACATCATCATATTAGTCAAAAATGGTCCAAAAGGGTCATAAACGGTCTAAAACTATAGAAAGGGGGTAAAAATTTGAAAAAAATTGAAAAATTTCTATAAATCGTAAAAATTTCAAAACATTATATATCATTTGAAATTTTCACCCAATTGAGCTCAGAACTTCAAACATGAATTCCGGGAATTCCAGCCGATGGAATCCGAAACCATTTTTTCCAGGTAACTTCCCATGCCCTGCTCTTTCATTTGCATGTAAAATTTTCAAATTTCCATTGTCAAAATTGATTTCTAGGCCACTCTAAAATATGTGCCTTGGCCCACGTGGAAATCGAGGATTTTTTCGCGTATAGAGCTAGCTATACGCGGAAAAATGGCTCAAAGTCGCGTACATACGCGGCTATTTAGCGAACAGTTGCATATGCGGCCATGTTTAAGTTTTTCTAAGACATGTAATGACCAAAACTCAAACTAAATGTGTATGATGGTTCTAGAAATGAGGGAACGAGAGCACGGGGATGTAGAAGAAGAAGTATGGGGGGATCTAATGGCTCAACAAGCTCTTCGTGCATGTGGGCTCTACAAGTTTTCGTGTCTTGGTGGCTCAAGGGACAAACCAAGAATGCTGCAGATGCTAGTAGACTACTAGGATCCTGACTCAAAGTCTTTCCAGATCGACGGAATGTCCCTCACTATAGAGGTGGAGGACATATACTTCATTACAGGATTGTCCCGATGGGGGGAAGTGGTGAACGTACATTCTCGCGGGCCAGGGGGTGGGCTCACCATAGATGAGTATATTGCTGTATACTATTATCCAGACATGGAGAAGGTAAGGAGTCAAATCCCAACTAACTCCATATAGGTACTGGGCCTAAAGGCCGTACTACTGACACTTGGCAGGATAGCAAGGATAGCCTCAATCCACCAGGCCTCATGGCCCTTGATGTTCTATGTAGTGGAGTGCATGAGACCCACAGTTTATGATTGGAGTACTGCGCTATTGAGTAACATGAAGCAATAGCTCAACGACTACAAGATGGGCATGGTACAAAACTTCGGTTTCAATAGTATACTGAGCACGCTCTTCTTTGAGCGTGTTTCGGGACTGAGCCCTAGAGTTGACGTTCCTCTTCAGGGGGTTTGAGATCCGACCCAATGATGTTGGGCATATGCTATGCGCAGACTGGGCGGGGGTAGGGTGTCCAACTCGTATCCAGCTAATTTCTTTCAATGGTGGTGGCGGTAGATAGTTGCTATCGATGATTACCTTTATGCAGGGATAGATTTTTGTGGAGATCCCAACATGCCTCTACCACCAGGATCAGCATATGGTGACATTGGTAACGAATCCCAAACCTCTTTTTAAGTTTTTTGAATTATTTAATTTTTTGTGTTTTTTGATATATAGAACCAAAAGACATGTTTTTACGTGACAACACATAGTGACATCCTGTCATATGTATGCAGATGTAGGACCACGGTAGCCTGATGGTTTCCCTCGTCATAGACTGAGGGGAAGAGAAGATGACATTATGGGTGTGGATGCGGAGTGGACGCTCGAAAGCATTCATACCAACTTCGTACGGTTGACACATAGGGTACCCATGGCGCAAGTCGAGGACTTGTCTGAGGCCATGCAACATCAGGTGGTGGGTGTGCCATGAGCATGGGTGCGGTTGTTTCAACAGCTAGCTAGAGCTGTGGTGACATTCCACGATCAGAACCCCCCTCCTCCTCCCCAGGCTTAGATACCTGGGAGTGATACATTTTGTACTACCGTGTATTTATATTTTGGTGGCTAGGAAGCCCCATTTTTGTATTATGACACTTATGACATTTTGGATGTTTAACGAAAAACTTTTATGATGATTGATTTATTTATTTACATGTGTAAAAATGTATGTTTGTGATGAGCTTACTGTCTATGAAACAAATCCCAATCTAACACATAGTTAGCATATGAATCAGCAACTTGATTATAAATTCTTGGAACATGTATGTATGTTATGTTACCAAATTGTAGTTCTAACAATCTCACACGTAATAATATTCGTAATAATGTTGGATCCCTAACATGATACAAGCCATTAAGCTGTGACATTACTAACTGCGAATCAAGATGTACCTCAAGAGAGAGAACACCATGTGAAATGGCATCCCGTAGAAGCTCGATAACGACACTATACTCAGCAACATTGTTTGAAGAGGGCCATAAACATATGCCTCCTGAAGACAATACTTGACCCGTAGGAGCATAAATCACCCAAGCAGCAGGGGCTGAGTGTTGAGTGTGACGACTAGAATCCATTGACATCTGCCATAATAAACAAAAGCTAATCACAAACCCAATCACCATAATAAAACCTAACTATGCAAAATACTGTACAATAATATACAATAGTCAGCCCTAGATGAGAATCATGCATAATACTTTTTAAGATAGATCCCATTTCTAGGCTCCACCAAGTCTATCCCCTCATAATATACCAACTCATATGTTCCCTTCTCTAACACCTGTTTAACAACATAAGGACCATGCCACATGGGGTTAAACTTTCCTTCCCGCAAGGGTTCTTTAGCCTGATCCCACAAAAGGACCAAATCTCCTTCACTAAACTTCCTTGGATAGACAGATTTATCGTACTAGACCTTAACGGGATGCTTATTAACTTCTAGAGCCACCAAGGCATCTCGGTGCTGCTCATCAAGCTGCTCTAATTGGACCAAATGTTCCTCCAATGGGGAAGTGTCTGGTAAGAGTTCTATGGCTAGCTTCAATGACGGGATTTCGCATTCAACCAGTAAGATAGACTCCACTCCATGTACAAGCTGATATGGAGAAAAACCGGTGGTAGTCTTAACCGTGGTCCTATAAGCCCACAAAGTAGGATATACCATGATATGCCAATTGGTTTTGCTTTGTGCGATGGTTCATTGAAGAATGGACTTAAGTGATTTGTTCACTGCTTCAACTTGTCCATTCGCTTATGGGTAATAAGAAGAGGAATGCTCCTACTTATACCCTAACTTTGAGGCCACCGATTCTGAAAGTGCCTACCATGGTCAGTGACAAGCTCCTTCAGAATACTGAATTGAGTAATGATCTGGTTGAAAATGAAATGTGCAGCTATATCACTGTCGGATTTAACCATGGGTGTAATAGGGATTTCTCCCTACTACAAGGGCAGGAATGGCTCCCTTCTGTCTATAGGACAGAAAGGTAGGTTCCTTCTAGTGGTGAATGCATAAAATAAAACGTAATGTAAATGACAGAAATGAAAGCTAAGCTAAGAACAAAAAGAATAAAATGGAGCAATGGTGAACCCCTCTGCAAACACAGGTTAGGGTTCCACCTCCAAAGACCTGCAAGCAAAGACTAAGCTACAATAAAACCTGGAAAACAATGTTAAGTAAAAACTTGCAAATGAAATAAGTGTTAGAAATCAAAGCAAACTAAACAACTAAGAAACAAAACATGAAACATGGTTATACCTTCTCTTGGGTGGAAATGGGCCACCATGCCCAAGCTTGTGGAAGCACCTCTCTTGGATGGGGAGCTTTGGCTCAATGGAGATGGAGGAGAGGGAGTGTGGGTGGCTTGAGAGGCAAAGGTCTTGAGGCATCTACGGGAAGCATAATAATAGTGAGAGTGACCCCCCACCCTCCTTTTATAGATTTTCTAAGGGGTTTTAGGGTTTTAAGCCCTTGGTCAAGGATTTAGCCCCTTTTTTGGGCTTTTAGCCCTTTCTACCCTAACTTTATCCCCTTTTACCATTTTAGTCCCTTTTTGAGGGCTTTAGCTCCTAGGAGGCTATTTTGGGCTCCTTTTTGGGGGTTTTAGCCCTTTTTCTTCATCCTTAGGCTATTTTAAGGGTGTGGGTGTCTAATGGAGGGATATGAGGGTCGTGAGATGGTGTCCCTCAGTGGTGTAGGCCATTGAGAGCTGAGTGGGGGATTTTTTGGGTTAACAATGGGCATAGCCTCAGCCCATTTTGTGAAATAGTCAACATCCATGATAATATGATGATGTCCCCAGCTGAAGCTGGGTTGCAATCCATGAAATCAAGCCCCCACTTAGTGAAGGGATTGATGGTGATAATTGGATGTGACGGGGCAGGACGTGAGCTCATACTACGTGCAAACACCTGGCAAGGTTGGCACTTCTTGATTGCATTGACATAATCTTTAAAGATTGACAGCTAGAAATAACCCTCTCTCAAGATTTTTTGGGCTGTAGAAAGCCTAGATAAATGACCACCACATGCCCCTCCATGGAAATCATTCAGCACAAGATTAGCCTCCTCATGAGTTAAACAACGATGTAAAATGGAATCTACCCCATAGCGGTATAATGTGTTATCCACTATGAGGTAATTCTTGGATACGTGACGTAATCGTCGTTGTTCATCCCGTGAAAGGTGAGTAGGGACCTTCAATGTTTGTAAATATATGATAATATACCCATACCATGGACCCAAAGTTGAGATCAATAAAATGTGCTCATCGACAAATGTATCTTCACAAACTTCCTCCTCCTCCTCGCTTGGGAAATCAGATATAAGCTCCGCAAAAATCAATGATTTTTTTGATTTTGCCGAAACAAACGCGAGATCGAATTCTTGCAAGATGACAATCTACTTATTATACTTTCCCCCGATCATCCTTCTAGTGAGGACAGACTAAAATGGATTGACATGGGCTACCACCAAGGTCTGGTGAAGGAGAATATAATGTCTCAATTTTTGAACCACATGAATGGTAGCTAAGGCAAGTTTCTCCACATGGCAATAACAGATCTTTGCATCTATAAGGTTTCAGCTCAAATAATATGTGACATGCTCCTGGAGCTCCTCATCCTCCTGAACCAAAACCATACCAATCATTTCCATGGATGTGGCCACATAAATTAAGAAGTAACGGCTATAGTCGGGTGGACTAATCACTGGGACCGATGCTAAGGCTCGCTTAAGCACATCAAAGGACTCCTGGGTTCTCTCATCCCAAAAAAAGGTAGTATCCTTATTCAAAAGATGCATAAAGCCTCTAGTCAAATTGGCAAAGTTAACGACGAATCTCCGCAGGAAATTTGCCATGCCTTGCAAACATTGAAGATGTCTAATGTTTCTCAGGGGAGACAATTGAAGTATTGCCTCAACCTTCAAAGGGTCGACTCTTATACCCTCCTTAGAGACAATGAACGCTAACAAGTGACCAAACTTCATACAAAAGATGCACTTATGGGGATTTAACCTAACCAAGTAATGGCGGCACCTTTCGAACACTAATCTAAAATGGTAGGAATGACGCATCCTCTAACGAGAATGAGTAGCAAGGTCATCCAAAAAGGCTTCAATAATTGATTTGAGATCATGGAAGATCAAGGTCATAGCCTGCTAACATGTGGCTCCGGTATTTTTAAGGCCGAAAGGCATCTTCTGATATGCAAAAGTACCCCAAGGACAAATAAATGCAGTTTGATGTTGGTCCTCGGTTTAATCTAAATCTGATTGTATCCGGAATAGCCGTCCATAAAGGAAAATACCTCGCTTCCCACACACTCATCCAAAATTTGATCAATAAATGGTGTGGGAAAATTATCCTTAGGACAGGCACGATTCAAGTCACAGAAATTAGTTCATATACATATCATTCCCTATTTCTTATCAACCGGAATAGGATTTGAAACCCACTCTATCAAGGGGACGGGATAGATAAAACCGGCATTCAACAACTTTTCTATCTCAGCCTTAATCGCGGGTGCTTTTCTAGGATTCACCACATGCAAGCATTGTCGAATAGGCTTAGCATTGGGATAACTTTTAATTTCATGTTCAACAATGCGAGGGTCGATACCTAGCATTTCTTCATATGACCAAGCAAATACATCACAAAACTCTTTGAACAACTCAGCATACTCTTGATTCTCATCATGGGAACATTCTGCCCCAATATAGACATTGTCAATCTTGCCAGGATTGTGAGAGATATTGATAGGGATGGTAAGAGATATATTCACCATGTTTCCATCAGCCATTGGACTAGGAGAGCTTAATGGAACCACGGGACTACCAATTCTATCACTAAGAATCTCCCTAAAGTCTTCACACTCCAAATGGTCAAGCTCGAGAAGAAAATAAGATCTATGATGCATCTCTTTCCAAGGTGGCTCAACCCCAGACATGGCCTCAATAATAGCTTCATATGATGGAAAACACTATCAAGGCAGTTGTGCACGTGAGAAGACTCAACTACCCATGCAGGTAGCACATATGGGTCCTCCTTCTTCGTCCGTGAAGAGTAAGGACTAGGCTCTGCAACACATTCAAGATTCGCTTGATATGCTATCATTGCTATAGGCAATGACACGTCTGTTTCAATAGGCTCACATGAAGGACTCGATGTAGGAAGAATCCAAGGATCTTACATATGGCTAGTGCGAAAAGACACCGAACTCAATGATGATGAAGCCTCACCGGAACTAGACCTGATCATAAGAATAGGTGCAGGACAACTAAAGGATCCCATAAGGGATGGATACATGCCAACACCCACACTCCCAGTTGCCGACTGAGAGTGCTTGACAATCGGGATAGAAGCACTCGAATATGCGGCAACACATGGATTCTTGAATGACGTTTGATCAATCGTAACTATCTTCCCATTAAATGGAAAGCATAAAACTCAGAACAGAGAAGAAGCTACGGCTTACATACTATACATCCAATCCCTACGTAGTAACAGATTGTAATCAAGGGGCACATCAACCACCTCGAGCTCGATTGGGACAGTCTTCCCTCCCAAATGGACCTTAAGAGAAGGAAGAATGTGATGCAGTTGAAATGATCTACCATCAAAAGAAGTCAACATGGTAGCAGATTTAGACAAATCGGGGGAACCCAAACCCTTCCAACACACCAAAGACATCACGGAAGCAGCATCACCTTTGTCAATCACAGTGCATTTGACAGTCATGTTAAGACATTCTACATGAATCAAGAGAGACACATAGTACGGCAAGGGAGGATGTAGTCCTATGGTTTCAAATTTGATGATGGAGGAAGAGTTATCATCATTAACAACAAGAGTAGAAAGCAAGGCCTTCCTTTGCGAATGACAACTCTGAAGTACTTCGAGTGCAGACATCGCACAAGGAGTGTGGCCCAAATCCTCAACAAAAAAATAGTTTTGGGCGGCTCAGGCATTAGGATTGTGCCCTGAATGCTTAAGGACTCCCTTAGGAATGCGAGGTGCAATTTCATATTTATCCACAGGGTTTTCAATATGCAAAGGACTCCCGGGTGGAGCAGGTTCCTTTCCAAGGTCTGGTTGTGACAAACCATAGTCCTTCACATGAGTCACAACCTTAGTCGCACACACCATATTGATGCAACAATGACCACTACTAGATTTTGACGGATCTTGATCTCCACCAGACCGATCATGGGTCCTCGAGTTCATGTTTTGATTATGGGGTAAAGGTTTGGTCATCACAGCTGAGCCCTGCACTATGAACCTCGAGGCTTCTTCTATACGAGGGCACAAGTGAGTGAGGTGGTCATCCTTACACAACTTGCAAGGAAACTTAACCTTATGTTTAGACTGCTTGTCCCCTCCAGCATTTCGGGTATTCTTGTCATTAGGATTGGCATTTTCATTCCTATTCCCACCCTTACGACTGTTTTTACCCTTCTTCCTATTCCTTCTGTTTTGTTGGTTACCCTTTTGGTCTGATGATTGCACTGAAAGCACACTCACCATTTGGGTGGGTTGAGATGAAGCTGTGGCTTATCCCAAGGTAGATTGATTGATAGACAATTGAATGACCTGTTGCACAACCGAATCTGCAGGTTTGGTACTCGTACAACCAACAATGCCATCGTCATGTGGTCCTGTTTTGACCTTAGGGTTGAAACTAGAATACGGAGCATTAGGAATGATCTCATATAACAAACTGGATTGAGCATAAATCAAATCCATTTCTTGCACCCTAAAAATGGCTTGTTCCTTGTTCTGAACTCTGGACGTAGAAACATCCTTCTCTATATAAGGTAGTAACGATTTAAGGAACCACTCGAGGAGAAACTCTGGTGGTATGAAGGATTTAATCAATCTCTTCCGTCTATGCCACTCTTGGATATGGTCTAAGATATGTGTGGCTTTGTCTTGTAGAAATGTCAAAAAGAGTTCCATACCAATTTCGTAACGTACTGGTAGCTGGAATTGATTGAGAAAAGTCATAGCTAGGTCATCGAACAAAATGAATGCCCCCCTAGGTAACTCTATGTACCATTTCGCTACAGGCCCGGTGAGGGTGTGTTGAAATAGCCTTAAATAGATCGAATCTTCATGTAAGGAATTAGAAGAGCACCAAAGGTGAAATGTAGTAACATGTTCACTAGGATATTCTCTTGGTTTGCCCTTGAATTTGGGAATGTCCAAGGGAAGCTTATTAGGGACAGCCGGCCAAGCCGAGTCATGAGATACTCGATCATTCATTAGTCTTGACAAGTCAGATAAATTTAATGTTGCGAGGAAAGGGAGCCTAGGTTGAGCAGGTCGATGACACGCTCCCTGATAATTTTGGTTCACATAAGACTAATTACCGTAACCACCATGGCCATGGCCATAGTGCCCTCCTCCCATTTGAGCTGTGTAGGGTGGTAGGGAAGCACCATAATGTGGTGTACCTTGACTATTTGGGGCTACAAAGCCATAATTTAGGGAGTAAGCATGTTGTTGATACCCGTACCCATCAGGTGAATAACTATGTCCATACTACGATCCATAATATGGTCCATAAGAAGTCCCATGAGATGTCCCATGAGAAACTCCGTAAGTAGGAATATTACCTTCAGAAGTAGGAATATGACCTCCAGAAGTAGGAATACGAACTCTAGAGACAACAGGAGGTACTTGACTCTGAGACATGACTACGTGAGTAGCAGCAGTATGAAAATGACTTGTAGAAACATTCCAGCCCAAAGGACCACATGAATGAGGGGGAGGAATAACATTCAGAGAACTATGAATAGAGGACGAAGGGACATGTGAAACAATGTAAGTGGTATTCCCTACAGTCATTCGTCTTGGTTCTGGTATCCGAATAGGACTACTAACACTGGGTCTAGGATGAACATATGATGTATCCTCCACCGCTAGGATGGAGGGTGCAATGTGACTCATGTTTCCAAACCTCTCAACATGGAAATGATTAGGAATGCCCCCAGGCATAGTGTTAGGTTCAAAATCTGACTTGGCATGCTTTGTCGAATCATGTGCAGGAATACTAGACATGTCATAACTAGTGCTTGTAGGTTCATGATGAGTCTCATCGCCTGAAAAACAATATCGATGACCTGTGAATGAGGGATCATACCCAGAGTGTGTAGGTATATCAAGTGAAGGATCATATGTAGTATTAGGATCTTCTTCCCCAACCTCATGAGGTGGAGAAGGAAGCTCAAGAATTTCATGTTCATGATCTCCCATCATGTGTGAATCAATGTGAGAAGTAGTCTGCCTGGACTATCTGTGTCTCTCTCCTAAAGGAGGAGGAGATGTAGAAGGCAGAAGTGCCGCACCCGAATCCACAATGAATCAAAAAATGAAAAAAGACTCTTCTAATTACGCAAACCCTAGGCAAGCTAGCATGCACAGAGCATATGCCTATATAATCTAAATCCAATCACAAGAAAACATGGGTAGGATATGTGAGATCCAGAATGAAGCAAGTATGCCTCACCTAGGAGAGGCTTGAGACTCCCATACACAACAATCAGAGGTTCGTAACCAATTATTGTGTCCCTCAGCTTCAACGCATTTAGAGACTATGCTGTCTGACCCCAACCTGGCCAGGACACCTACAGAATAACCTCTACGAAGTACCCCCTCAATAACCTAGGCAAGGAAACTAAGGTCACCTCAATATAATCAATGCTCAGGCGAACAGTCGCAGGTGGGATTAACCGTATGGGCAAGGTAGCAAAGCCTAAAACTCTTGAAAGAGCCCCCAAATACGAATACAATCCTAGAAATATCTTCCCTGCTACTCAGTTATGACTAGGGGTCATCCCAATCAATAACCGCTCACACTACCTCATTCTTAACTCCCTTGTAAGAGGAGCATCCTGAGAAACACTAATTATACCAATGAATTTCACACTCTCACCTGGATAGACACATACATGTTGTTTAGTGGTCTTGGAGAATTTACTCACAATGAACTATTCCAAGACCCTAAAACCTAATATTGTTGGTGTACCCTATCAAAGAAAATAGTGTAATCCATTTTAATTAAGCGTTGATTTTATTTGGCTTTATTACTCAAAAAAGATAGATGACCGTGCAACTAATGGTGTTATGACGCAACATGAAGCAAAATGCACACCTAACAATCAATGAAAATGCATTGTGTTGAATGAAAAACAGGGCATGTTACTACGTGAAATGCAAAATTTTCTTCAAATGACAAATGCAATCATTCCTATATGAAAGCTTGACTAATACTTCTCTAAGCAAACCTAGTGCAAGTACCATGCAAAATGCAAAGTGCAAAGATGCATACTGATGCAAAGAAACAAATATTTTTTGGATTTTTTGAATAAAAATGAGAAAATAAAGAGAAAGAATGACTCTACCACCCCCAAAATCTACAATCACAATCAAAAAACACTCACGCAAAGCACTAAGGTAAAAGAGACCTAATGCACTAATCCCAAAACAAAAAATTGAAAATACAATGACAAGAACATTCTAAAAAAAATTTACCCTAAAATGCATCTCTGGTCAGAAATAGAGGTGTATACAGACTCTAGAAGCATCAAAGGAGACTCAGCAATCAACAAAAATCACCCAACAACACTCAATCTTCCTCTAAAAGGAAAAACTTAGGGCATACACGACTGTGTGCAGAAAACCCATGTATGTACACATAAATCTCAAGAAAAACCACGTGTACATGTGACTACGAGGAAAAAACTCGCGTACAGGAAGAAAAAGAGATAAAAATGAAGGCAAACAGATAAGTTGAGACAAAATTCACAACTATCAGACACTACCAGGAAAACATGCCCCCAAACCCGACTCAGAAATAGAGAAATTAGAGCAATTCAAGAACATTGAATGCTGATAAAAACCCCCAAAGGACAATTACTAGGAACTCCCCAGCGGAGTCACCAATTCTGTTACGGAGAGAAATTCCTATGTCTTTGGGTACCACAATAGACATCTTGACTCCAGAAATCAATCCTTTCCTATATGCAAGAGAAACTGAATATCTAACACTAAAGGATCTCTATTCGTACCTTATTTCGGACGGTTGATGTAGACCCCCGTTGAGCTTTCCAACTCCAGCTTGTATTGATAAATTGCTTCCTCAACACTCATCAAACAAGACAAGCATGCTACATATAATTGTGTTAGACATACTCTAGCATATATAATCAATAACATATAGGAATTTAAAAGCATCCATGGATCATATACTCATTTAAAAACACATTATTGGACAGGAAAAGATATTTCTATTAATATAAAACATATATTATAAGTGACAACCTCCGTCGGCACATCTGCGAATCAGAGAAACTGATCCCCCACTTGGGCCTCCACCACTTCAATCCTCCATATCTCAATAACAAGATCACAAGCAAAATGCAAGCTTGGGAAGAACACAAAAGTGCTCCAAGGGACAAAGGGATGCAGACTCAAGTATAAGCTCCGGCAACAATGGACTATAGTTTTCTTGCTCTACAATTCCTCTCTCTTCAATGTATCCAAAGGTTTGCTTATATATCTCTTCAATGGGGTAATGAAAGGTCGAATCCGAGCGATCTCAAGGAATATGGAAGGCCAAGAGACAAGTGAGTCGCATCCACATCAAGGAAAACTCCAAAAGAATTTGGCCTTTTGCACACATCCTGATGTACGTGGGTTTAAGGGTCAAATCCATGTATATACGCGATAAAGGGATTAAAAGTCACGTATGGCAATTATTGCATGTTTTTAGGGATGATCGTGGAAACATCAAAGGTACAAAAATGGTCCATGGGGTCTAAAGAGTCTGCAGAGGGACATGGAAGGCCATAAAGGTGTGATTCACCATGTGTGGTGAAATCAGCTGTAACAATAAGTATTGGTTTTCTTCCTTTAATAATGTTAAGGCCCCTAAACTCATATCTAATTCTCAAAACCTCCTCAAGGTGATGGCATCCTCTCTTTGAGGATAAGAATATCCTAGGGCATTGATGTCTGATTCTTTAAAATATTGTTCATGGATCTAGATACCTCAAAGATTCCTTTAGAGCATAAGGAATGTTAGTCCTTCCTTAATTATGTACAGATCCTCAAGACCCCTAACTACTATTCAAAACCATATAATGGCATAGACATCCCTACTCAAACACTAAAGATACTCTCAAGAATACATGTGTGTTTATTCAAGTTGTTCATTTTGTTTGTGGATTCTTAAAAGGTTTTTCCAAGGATTAAAGACCAATTTTTCTCCATCAAGCATGTATAGGGCACCCAACACCCATACGAACTTCTCAAAAATATAACAACACTAATATCACCACTTAGATGAATAATATGCTCTTTGAAGCTCATGTGTGGTGGTTTTAGGAATTGTTCTTAGCTAAAGATGCCTAAAATTTCCATTCAGACCTAAGTGCCACTCTTTTCTCCCCAACCATGTCCAAGGTGTTAACACCTATAATTAGTATTAAAATTCTCTTTGTGCCACAAAAAACGCCACTCAAAGGAGAAAGATATTGTGGAAAGGTCTATGGTAGTTTCTCAAGATGTCATTCTTATCTATATATACCTAGAATCTTCCTTTAGGTCCTATTTCCAAATTTCCATTCCTTAACCATGTTTAGGGCCCTAACACCTATGCCTAATTCTCAAAAACATCTTAATAGTTCCCATATTTTTACTATAAGGAAAAATATCCCCTCGAGAGGTCCACTTTGGTGCTTGGAGACATCATTGTTAGACCTTTAGGTCTACAATTTTCCTATATAACCCATTGCATGAGCTTCCTACACCAACCATGGTTAATACGTCAAAACCTAAACCTAGTGTTCAAAAACTCTTAGTGGCACCCATATCTCCTCTTTGTGGATAGCGATACCCTAAGGAGATCATGTGTGATTTTTCAATATGATGTTGTTGGCCCTACCTACCCATATCCTAACTTGGAGAAAAATGATACTCTTAGGAGATCGATAATGATGGTTCAAGGTGTTGTTTTTGAAGTAGGGTACCTAATAAATTGTTTTGGATACTAAGTATTAGTTTCTTGTCTTATCGATGTCTATGGTCCCACGACCCATCCTTAATTCTAAAAGCCTTCTAATGGTGCTATGTTACAACTTAGAGGTCAAATATCCTGCATAGAGGCAATGTGTAGTAGGTTAAGGGTTTATTCATAGCCCTTGAGTTTCAATGGTTACATTTTAGGTCTAAGACTAATGTTTCATCACTCTATCTTGGTTTAGGCCTCAATACTTACACATATTTCTCAAAATGCCATAACGGTTCCAATATTCTATATTGAAGGTGAATGATCTCCTGAAGAATCCATTTGTGTTTGTCCAAGGCATTGTTATTAGAATTGGAAGCACAAAATACCCCTTTAGGGACTAAGGCCTAGGTTTCCTCCTTCCACCATGTTCAAGGCCTTATGAAGAATACCTTGTGCTCAAGAGTTCATAATGGTGTTCACATCACCATTTTGAGGTCAAACATCCCAGTGAGAATTCATGTGTTTTAGCTCAAGGAATAATTCTTGGGAATAAATTCATTAATATGCATTTAATGGATTAGGATCAGGAATTGTCTACCAACCATGTCCAAGGCCCTAAGACACATACTCAGGGACAACTATTTGCTAGATAGGTTGATGTGTATTTGATCAAGGCATGTATCTTTAACCTAAATGAATATAACTTTACTTCGTGGAATAAGGCCTAACACTAGTACAAAATGAGGAATTAGCTACTAGGTGACTAAAACTTCTAGTCACCATAGGTTTTTCAAGTGATTTACTACTAAATATGAGCAATTTTGATTGATCCAACTATAAATGACTAAAATTAACGACTAATTTAGTCACCAGTTAACAAATATGACTAGATAACAAGTGACAAAATTAAAAATGACTAACATAAATGACTAATTTAGTCACGGCATAAAAAATGACTATCTAGAAGAATATGAATTAGTCATTTATGTTAGTCATTTTTAATTGTGTCATGAAAAATTGCAAATTTGACAATGAAGTGTAAATTAAATTTTGTAAACTGTAACACCCTCTATTAGTAATATTGGTGCCATGCACCTCGATCTTCAGAGATCCACCAAAACAATTGTGCAAATTTTCTCTTGACCATCTTGATCCCTGCTACACCATTGAAGCAAACCCGACTAAGTGTGTTCCAAAGGAAAATTAGGTTCCTACATACCAAGCAATTTAGCAAAGCTAGCGTAACTGGGGTTGGGGTATCAAATTTTTTTGTTCAATACTTGTCGTGAAAGCATACATGTATTGGATGGAGGGGAAATGGAATCATGCCTAAGTCAATTGAATCGTTGCAACTCAATGCATGTCTGAGTCTCAACACTCTTCCTTTTAAAGTGAACCAAAATACCAAAAGAAGTTTATTAATGGCTAGATTTGAGAAAGTTATAGGTATGAGCTATAATTAAGGGCTCAAGGCTCTAAAATTTGTTGTGTTTTGTACCAGTCCACGATTCAATGAATCAATAGTCATGAGCAAGAATTTAAGTTATTTAATGAATACAATTAATGTGTATAACCTTTATGTCAAAACCATTTTCCATGCTGATGCAGGCCACTACCCTTTTTATTGTCTTACCAAAAGGCATGTTAATGAGGAAGAAGACCTAAAATTATGGACTTCACCTTCAAAGAATGCCTTGCAATCACATTGGTAAGGAGTGATAAGAATATCACAACAATCCAACGTGTCAAATCTTAGTTGATAGTGTTAATTAAAGACTTATATGGTAAATTTAATATAATACTTACTTATAGTTGTCTCTAACTCTTTGTGTTTTGACACATTTAATATTTTATGGTTGTCTTTGTGCCTTGACCCAATTCGTATTATAAGGTGGGGATGTGCATGCATAATAATCCTTAGTTATGACTATGAGATGAGGATTTAAAGAGAAGAGGACGTAAAGACAACTAATTTTATATGTATTTTGGTAGCGCTGAGGACAAATGTTGTGAGAAACCACAAATGTTTGGAAGGATGGAGGGAGATTACATCACGATCATGCCACCCATAAAATTGAAGACTATTCTTGACCCAATAAGTTTTTTCAAATTTTTATTAATCACCATTGTTTCTCCATATCATGTGCCCAATGACACCTATCTATAACAATGCATAAATCAACTTCTGCACAGTTTGTGATCCTAGCTACATGACATTACGTGTATTTGCATGACATCAAGTATTCTTTATAGTTGTCGTGATTCCATGATATTCATGCAATAAATGAAGTCTTGTCAAGGAGGACTTATCAAACTGGCCTTTTGAATTTCATTTTGACAAAAAAAGAGTGGACATTGGTAGCGAGGTTCACAAAGGTAGTAGGCACAAAGTTTTGAGCTCGTTTCGGGCCTAGTAGTAGACTAGTAGTTGTTATTTTTTGTTATAGTCGTAGTTGTTGACACATTGCCACAATTTAGATTGCAGCCCCAAGTGACTTGAGAGTGAGAGTCACATCTCGATGGCTAGTGCCTCTAGCCATCAATGATTACTGGTCATCTTGCACAACTAAGCAGTGAGTAAATGCCATGAGTGAATAAGTGATTATAATTTATCATATTTTTAATATTTTGAATGATGAGTTGAACTTTATAGCATAGGAATTTCAACATCTTGAGAAATTTATATGTACGGGTAATTTCAAATGTTGCCCCTCTTTTGAAATGTCAATATAAATTTTTCCTTTCTTAATTGGAAGGGTAAAATTCAGATTTTAAATTTCTTTTGAAGGGAAATTTTAACTTTACACTTCTGGGAAGGGCGCGAACCCTTTGGAATGGATGAGAAGGGTTCAATTTTGAACGCTGGGTCTAAATAGTCTTTTTTTTCACATGGAAGTGCAGAGCCTTGAACTTATTTGTGTTTCAAGGCCTGTTGAGATTACAAGTAGTGTCAAGAATACATATTGATTACAAACATTTCCCAGAGAATACATGATGAGCAGAGATTCAAGCTGTGCAGGAGTCAAACCAAGGTCTAGCCAGAGTCAAACATCTGGATTGACCATTAGACTGTCCCCTGTGAGACTAAATAGTCTGTACCTAATCTCTAATCTCTGGTCAAAGCATATATTCATTTTACTATTGGCCCTCAATCTCCTCTCCAAAATAACATGTATAGACATTCAAATTGAACTTCTATTCCATAAGACTAGGATCCAAGATCATGACTGCAACAATAACTTAAAATTTTAAAATATTTTCTTGAAAACTCCGTAATATATTATGAACCATTCCATTTTCAATTTAATAAAATGATAAATAACTTTATAAATCTCATTGTTTAGGACACCAAAAATCTTAGCAATAGGCTTCGGAATAAAATATTTTATTTGGCTCGACAGGAGTCAAACACATAGAGGGCAGGAAGAAGAGGAAACATTTAGCGAACAAGGAAAAGTAAGAGATGCAAATAGTGGCGACAAAGGGTGGATGCGATTTAATCAATTGATGTGTATGTGTGGTGAGGGGATTGAATGCGGGTCTATCGATTTGCCGATCCATCTAAATTTACAAACCCATCAATCCATTTGGAATCTGGATTTGGAATTGGAATTTGGGATTTTGAGTTGAGCATATAGTTTTGGTAACCTTTGTTTCCAAGAAAGCAGGTTAATAGGCTCAAGGGTCTGAATTTGGGCTAAAATTGAGGAAGAAGGAGAAGAAGTTTGTTAGGTGTCCGTTATTTTGTGGGTGAGGAGAAGTTGGCAGCTCCTTAGGCTGTTGCTGCTACGATGTGTGCACACAGGAGTGGAGACAGGGAAATGTTGATTCCTGGTAGAGGGGACGTTGAAGATCCTGCCAAGAGTCCCCCCAATTACCCTAATGCTTACCAGTCCAGTTGTAAGGTTGTTCACTTTCCACTCCTTTACCCACATATGATTTTTATTCTTTTGTTTTGTACATCCAATTTTTCAATTTTGAAATAGTAAGACTTAGGGAAAGGCTCCTTATTAGGCACCCATTTTGAAAAATGTGGCTTGGAAGGCCCACACAGACTACACTAGAATTTCCAAACACCATAGAAAACCTACATGCGATTCCATGACTTGGGGTACTACCCCTTAAAAAGGGGCACTGAGGGGACTAACGGTGAAAAGCTCAATAGTTGACTCCACTACCCCCTTTAAAAGGAGGGGAGGAGACTGAATGGTGAAAATTCCAATAGTTCACTTCTTCAAAACAGAGGGGAGGGGAGTGAATGGTGAAATGCCCAAAGTCACTAGAAAGAAGACAAGGTTTACCCATAGAAGCATTAATATATTATTAAGTTATCGGAATGCCCGAATTTTTTCCCAGGGTTTGCCCTTCTACTAAGTTATCTTCCACCTTAAAAAGGACGTGGAAGGGAGGGGAGTAAAGAGTGAAAATTCCACATCTGCATGCCCTAGAGAGAGGCAAGCTTTACCTATACAAGTATCAGTTCATTAAGTTATTGGATTGCTTGAATTGTTGTACAGGGTTTTCTCTTCTAACAGGGGATTTGACAACTTGCCGCTTGTTTGTTGACGTTGTAAAATAATGGATCTCTTGAAGTCATATCCTACTACTTCCCTACCTCAACAAAATGTAGGTTTTGCATTGTAGTAACTGTATCTCCCTAAAAGATATGAAATCCTCTCAACTTGACAACTGGTAATTGGAGTTTGTTACTTTGACTGACTTTTGTTGACTCCAAGGAACAGTAAAATCACATTAATTTCCACATTTTCATGAAATATAAAAGAAAAAACAAGCATAGACATAGACAATGCCATATCTAGAATCTAGATATAATGCTTTTGTATCTTCATTTGCTTAGTCTAGAATAGAGTATTCTATTAACATATTTGTTGGTTGATTTTTTCGTAGAACTAAATTAGGCTTTATGATTTATCTGTTGAAAGGTTTTGTCAATTTTCACTTTTAGAACTATCTTTTGAATCAATCTAAGAGATTATCATTCATGGTAGTCATACAAATTAAATGATCTAGTAATATATGAATAGTGAGAATTTAAAACTGGCTACATATTATCACCATCTAAATTCTTTACCAACTTGTCTTGCTCACTGACAGCAATAAACTCGTCAGTTGGTTTGATTAATCTATTACAATGAAGGAAGTCAGTTTTGTCCGACTAGAATTGTTGAATAAATTTAGACTGTTTCTATAAATCTGTTTCGGGGAAATTAGATGAAATATGTTATATTACTATTTGCGATGATATTGGAGAATTTTTCTTATCTACATCTGGACATTTATTGAGATATCAGTTTAAAATTTAAAGTTCAACTATTATTATGTGGTTGATCACAATCATTTGCAATCTATTGTGGGTGATTGCATTAAACTCTACATTCTTTTTCTTCTTTCCAGAGAGTAAATATTTCTTTTATGCTTAGAGCTTGTCTTTTGTCCAAAATTCTTTTGTGGTTTTGCTTATACTTTATACTTTATTGTTCTTTCCATCCAGATTGTCCTTCTCTTGGCTCGAGCTCTTGAAAATAGCCTATAGTTACTGTTCACTTGGATTTTGCTTCTGACCTTATCATCGCCACTGTATCTAGACTGTTTAGGATATGTTGTACTAACTATCCAACGAGAAGATGCTTTTAAGCCTTGATCGGTCTTATCCTCATGAATTTGGGACTGTAGTTAGCACAGTTGGCTTGAATTATGTGAGATTATTTTTTGTAATGATGAACACATTTTCTAATCCATGGGACTGGAGACTTGTGAACCCCAACTCTGCATTATTGCAGAAAAGTCCACTTTATCATGTGGGCTGTCAAACTTGGACAACTCTCACATAGGAGTATGGCTAATTGTTCACTGGCGTTTGAACCTGGGTCATTAGCTGATGACATCCTGTCTCAATCAATAGACCATATCCCAACAGACCAATTACATGATAGTTAAAGCTTAATATAACAGAGTTTGGGAATAGTGTTGTGTTTTCAAAATTACTTTTTTTCTTTTTTCCATGACAAAATAAATCTTCGTATCCTAAACCACCGCCAACTTCTAAAATCTAATCCACTCATTACATCAATATTTTCTTCTCCTTGTTTAGCAGAGGTTCTCGAATACAAGAAGAAGCAATCCAATCCTTTTCTCTAGTAGTTATCAGAGTGCTTGATACTTAGCATGTGTTGCAGAGAATCTGGACTCTGGAGTGAAGGTTTGTGCTTTCTCCAAAACATTCCTATTGGCTTTGTCAATCCTGAACTTGGTTGTGAGCTCATTCAAGATTAATCATCTTTCAAGCTGCACATCATACAGATTCAGAGTAGTATCACTGCCTCTTTTATATACCTTTGGGAATTATAATTGAGGTTCTTAACACATATCCATCACATGATCACTTCAATGACCACCTTTTCTCGTTTACTTCCAAAATTGATAATAAACACAAAGGGAAGCTTGCATGTTTTAAAATCCTATCTAGAATATGTCAGATTATTACTAAACTAAAGAAAACATCATAAGCAAGCACTTCCTGAGATATCAAAGTAGAAATTGGCATCTATGTCAGCTATTCCCAATTGTCACTAACTAAGGAGGTTCCAATTAGAATTAAAAACAACCACCAAAGTTATTTATCCTCAAAATGATTAATGGAACAATTGTTCATATGCCCTCTGCTAAAGAGGTTCACAAACCATGTTTTGTTTCATATATGGCATCATGTATGAGGCATTTTTCCTAAATTAATCCTTTAAGTTCTTATTATTGGTATATAATCACACATAACAGCTTGAAATTTTTGATCTAGCATTTCCATGGAAATGATGGCTACATATCAATGCATTTACTAATTACTTGTTAGCTGTTTTGGTCTTGTGTCCATCTTAATTTGTATTTTATGGATTATGACGTGGGCTTGTATTTTTTGAATTGGCAGATGAAGAAAATATATGGGATATTTATTTCAATTCTCTATAGTTGTTTGAAAAGTAGATTGGCCATCAAGGGCTTGAAACTATGTGTTTTTAAACCTTTATGATTTCCTTTTCCAGCCTTTCTTTTTTCCATCATGCCTTTTAGTGATTTCATGTTGATGATTCTTACATTCACTTATGATTTTGTTGCTGATTTGTATTATTTATATTGAAAATTTAGCTTGATACTTAACATGTGTTGCAAAGAATTTGGACTCTGGAGTGAAGGTTTGTGCTTTCTCCAAAACATTCCTATTGGCTTTGTCAATCCTGAACTTGGTTTTGAGTTCATTCGAGATGAATCATCTTTCGACCTCCACATCATACAGATTCAGAGTAGTAGATCACTACCTATTTTATATACCTTTGGGAATTATAATTGAGGTTCTTAACACTTATCCATCACATGATCACTTCAATGACCACCTTTTCTCGTTTACTGCCAAACATGATAATAAACACAAAGGGCAACTTTCTTGTTTTAAAATTTTGTCTAGAATACGTCAGATTATTACTAAACTAAAGAAAACATCATAAGCAAGCACTTCCTGAGAGATCAATGTAGAAATTGGCATCTATGTCAGCTATTCCCAAGTGTCACTGAGTAAGGAGGTTCTAGTTAGCATTAAAAACAACCACCAAAGTTCTCTATCCTCAAAATGATTAATGGAACAATTGTTCATATGCCCTCTACTAAAGAGGTTCGCAAACCATGTTTTTGTTTCATATCTGCCATCATGTATGGTGAATTTTCCCTAAATTAATCCTTTAACTTCTTATTATTGGTATATAATCACACATATTAGTTCAAAATTTTTGATCTAGCATTTCCATGGAAATGATGGCTGCATATCAATGCATTTACTAATTACTTGTTAGATGTTTTGGTCTTGTGTCCATCTTAATTTGTATTTTATGGATTATGACGTGGGCTTGTATTTTCTTAATTTTCATATGAAGAAAATATATGGGATATTTATTTCAATTCTCTCTAGTTGTTTGAAAAGTAGATTGGTCATCAAGGGCTTGCAACTATGTGGTTTTCAACCTTTATGATTTCCTTTTCCAACTTTTTTTTCCATCTAGCCTTTTAACCATTTAATGCTGATGATGCTTACAATCACTTATGGTTTTGTTGATGATTTGTATTGCTTATATTGGAAATTTATCTTGATACTTAGCATGTGTTGTAGAGAATCTGGACTCTGGAGTGAAGGTTTGTGCTTTCTCCAAAAATTTCCTATTGGCTTTGTCAATCCTGAACTTGGTTTTGAGCTCATTCGAGATGAATCATCTTTCAACATGCACATCATACAGATTTAGAGTAGTATCATGACCTATTTTATATCCCTTTGGGCATTATAATTGAGATTCTTAAAACTTATCCATCACATGATCACTTCAATGACCACCTTTTTCTCGTTTACTGCCAAACTTGATAATAAACACCCAAATAAACACAAAGGGAAGCTTGCCTGTTTTAAAATTTTGTTTAGAATACGTCAGATTATTACTGAACTAAAGAAAACATCATAAGCAATCACTTTCTCTGAGATCAAAGTAGAAATTGGCATCTATGTTAGCTATTCCCAATTGTTACTGAGTAAGGAGGTTCCAGTTAGCATTAAAAACAACCACCAAAGTTCTCTATCCTCAAAATGATTAACGGAACAATTGTTCGTATGCCTTCTGCTAAAGAGTTTCACAAACCATGTTTTGTTTCATATCTAGCATCATGTATGGGGCATTTTCCCTAAATTAATCCTTTAACTTCTTATTATTGGTATATAATCACACATATCAATTAAAATTTTTTTATCTAGCATTTCCATGGAAATGATGGCTGCATATCAATTGATTTACTAATTACTTGTTAACTGTTTTGGTCTTGTGTCCATCTTAATTTGTATTTTATGGATTATGACATGGGATTGTATTTTCTTAATTGGCAGATGAAGAAAATATATGGGATATTTATTTCAATTCTCTCTATTTGTTTGAAAAGTAGATTGGTCATCAAGGGCTTGCAACTATGTGTTTTTCAACCTTTATGATTTCCTTTTCCAGCTTTTTTTCCATCTATATTTTTAGCCATTTCATGTTGATGATGCTTAAAATTACTTATGATTTTGTTGATGATTCATATTGTTTATATTGAAAATTTAGTAAACTTTTGAAAAGTATATTAATATACAATTAATGGGTGGTGTCAAATTGACCAGGATTTTTATGATGTCCTTCAGAGTTGGGGTTTGAAAAAGTTCATGAGTGGATGGTAAGAACACTGTTATCTTATCTGGTGCATTGCACAGAAATAATTTCAATCATTTATTGTTTCTTTGTGGAAATTTTGTTACTTATAATAGGGCCTTGTTTTGTTCTCATTTATATTGGAAGTGTAATCTAGTTGTTTATATTTGCTCGATATGCGAAATGTAACTTTTGCAGTGTGGTTCTATTTCCGGTTGTAATAACTTTCTACATCACATGGTGGTTTATTCAGTTTGTTGATGTCTTCTTCAGACCGATATATGTGAGATTTGGCATCAATATATTTGGTAAGGTTCTTGAATTTCTTGTTATTCTCTAGTACTATATACTTGAGGGTTTTATCCTTTTCTTGTTTGAATTTAATTTTAGACTTGAGCTTGCTCCAGCAATCGGTTCTAGAATGTTTTTGTTGTATTTTTGTGAGGCTAGGGTACTCCTTTACATAGTTTTTTGTCTCCCATGCTCATCCTATAGAACTCGCAAGGCAGTCAAAAATTGACATATGAAAACAAATAACAGGATCAGCCATTCATAACTACTCATTAGTGCAATGAACTATAGCATGCATTGGCATTTCCTAGACATTCTTGTACAGGTTTTATATTCATCCACAAAAATAGCAGCAACCTGAGTCTTTATCCTAAATGATAATATTTTCATGTATGAGAGAGCCTCCTTAATCTCCATTGGTGATGCAGTAACAAGCTGGCTAGAGTCTAGACATTATTTAAGCAATATTTAACCAAACTGATAACTAGGAATATATCAATGCATCAATGTATGAGATGGCATCTGCCGACAACATATTTCTAGGAATATGTCAATGCCTCAATGTATAAGATGGAATCAGACGGAAACATATTTATAGAAATATATCAATGTTCTTTAATCATGCTAATATGTGTAACTGTAGACTATATCAATGCTTCCTTGCACTAATTAATCAATAAATGTTCTGATTGAATTTTGGAGATAAGATAAGATAAGAGAAGATTATTTTAGCTGTGTACAAGTTAGATTCTTATATGATTGTATATAGTTATTTGGAGTTAAGTTAATAGTTATTTAATATATTGTGATTAAGGCTAAAGTTAAGTTTTAATATTTAATATAAGTCTAATTAAAGTTGAAGTTAAGTTATACTTTTAAAATCATTGTAATTAAAAGACTAGTTGTATTTATGGAATTAAGCTTTTTGTTGTATCTAATAATCCAATAGTTGAATATTAATTTTATTTTTTACAACTAAACCTAACTATACTTATGACATATTAATTACGCTATTTTTTATTTTTTTCAAATTAATATTATTAACAACCATAGAATCAATATATACAATACACTCAAGTGTCATTCTCGTTTAATATTTGGACTACGCCCATAGAATCAATCCAAATAGTAAACTTGTCTCATTCTTGTTAGTAGATAAAAAAAGACATAAATAGTAATCCAACAAGCAATCACAAGAATTTAATACCAAAGTTGCATAACCAAATAAAAACACTTCATTTTCTCTCTATTTTTTAGATTTAGTGTGTTGGCATTCTAATTTTATAGATTTACTACTATGATGTAAGGTTGAAATGTGTTAATTGATAAAATAGCCTATTTACCAAAATATTTAAAACTATCATTTAAAATCTTGGTTTTTAAATTATCATAAGATCTTATAACTCTTAAGATCTAAATTATAATTGATATCTATTTATTAATTGGTTTTCATAGTTAGTTGTAAACTATCACATTATTCTACTTAAATAGGTTCATCTAAAATGTTATTATTGTTATTCTTCTAATTATATGCTACAAATAGTTCTTTATCCATGCAACAAATTATTTCTTAGTTATTTATAAAATCATTATATATCTATTAATTAATTACCAATCATTTTTACTTAATAAAATGAATCCAACTTTTTAATAAAATGAATCTAGACTTGTATTATATATTTGCAATCTAGAAAAAACATAAACCATAACTAAAATCCATCGAAACTCTAAAATATAAAGTACTATATACCTAACAAGCCCACAAATTATCTGCAACATAATATTTTGTAGTCCACTCACATCCTGCTATATGTTTTCAAGAAGTAAATTATCAACTGATGGATGCTTCCAAGATTTATAATTGTTGCTACGTGTCATCTCTAAACTCTGCTATGCATGTAAAAATGAAAAACGACTAGCACGAAGGGAGAGGCAAGGTTTCAATTGCAGTAGAGAAGAAAGCTAGAACTTGTGTGGGTTCTAATTAGAAGAACCAAGGGAAGGAACCAACAAAGCATAGAGGATCGCACACAACACCTAATTTTTGTCCAAGATCCTCAAAATGAATTCTTCCAACCCGTTTAGTAAAAATATCAGCAACATTCATACTTGTACTACAATAGATCAATTGAATTGCTTGAGACTCAATCTTTTCTCTCACAAAATGATGCTACAGCTTAATATGTTTGGATATGGCATGACAGACTGGATTGTGTGCTAGCTTAATTGAGCTTTGATTGTCACACAAAATTCTGGTAGCTTGTTTTTGTTGTGTTCCGACATCTTCAAGAATGCACCTCAACCAAATAGCTTCACAAGTAGCACTGATTAAAGATTTATATTCAACTTATGTGGATGACAAAGAAATAGCTGGTTTGTTTTTACTGCTCCATGATATGACTCCTAAACCAATGTTAAAATCATATCCAGAAGTGGATTTTACGTCATTGGGATTTCTTGCCCAATTAGAATCAGAATAACTTGCCAACTGAACATTAGATACATTAGTATATAAAAGACCAAAATTAACTGTTCCTTTTAAATATCTTAGGACCTACTTTACAACTTTCCAATGTGTTTCCCATGGCTTAGCCAAGAACTGACTAAGGATGCTAACAAAATATGATATGTCTGGCCTTGTAGTAGTGAGATAGTTCAGACTACCCACTAGTTGATGATACAAAGTACCATATGCCTCTTTAGATCCATAATCATTGTACAATTTGAAATTTTCATCCAAAGGAGTAGATACAACTTTGCATTCACTCATTTGAAATATTTCAAGGATTTCCCTTGCATACTTGTTTTGAGTGATGAAAGTTTTACCAGATTTTCTGCAAAAAGAAATGCCTAAACAATAATTCAAGTGACCAAGGTCCTTCATTTCAAATTATCAAGACATATTACTTTTAATATATGTAATTAATTGATATGGTTCACTTGCAATGATAAGATCATCCACATATAAGGATATGAAGCAAACATTTCCCTCTTTATCTTTATTAATATATAGGCTTGACTCATTCTTACTTTTAAGAAACCTTTGTTGTTTGAAGGTGGAATCAATCTTGATATACCACGATCTAGGAGCCTGTTTTAGTCAATAAATAGCTTTCTTTAACTTGCACAGAAGATGCTACTAAATTTTATGCACAAATCCTTCAGGTTGTTCTAAATATACTTCCTCTTTTAAATCACCATTTAGAAAAGCATATTTAACATCTAACTGGTGTATTCTCCAGTTATGTTTAGTAGCTAATGCAACTAGTGATCTTATTGTGTTTAATTTAGCTACCGATGCATATGCTTCTTCAAATTCAATCCCCTCTTGTTGAGAATAACCATTTTCTACTAATCTTGTGTTAAATTTGTCAATGCTACCATCAAATTTGATCTTAGATTTGAATAGCCATTTAGATCCTATAGTTACTTTATCTTTGGGTAATTCTACTAATTCCAAAGTTTTATTTCTCATAATAGAATTATATTCCTCATTCATCGCAGTCACCCATTCTTCTTTATCTTTGGCTTGTTTATAATTTAATGGCTTTATGGCACTCATTACATTAGTCATCAAGGCATAATCTCTAAACTTTACAAGAGGATGAGTTTGTCGATTTGACCTTCTAGGTACTACAATACTTGCTTGAGTTCCATCCATGATTCTTTTATCTTTTGTTGTTTCTTCATCTGAGGTAGTATCACTCATTTTTTATTCCTGTTCTTGAACATGTTATTGTTCTTGCACATGTTGTTGTTCTTGCACTTGTTGTTGTTCCTACACTTTTTGAACAATTTTATCTATTTTGACATGCTCATCTAGAATATGTTCTTCATCAGCATTGTTCATCCCATTACATATATATCTATATTTTTGTGAAATACATCTCTACTAGCAATCAATTTGTGGGAACTAGGATGAAATAGTTTATATGCTACTATGATGATAAAAAAACATATAAACTATCTCATCTTTAAGTATGCATGCAAAATCCCTAGAACCAAATATTCTTAAATGACTAATTTCAGGTTTATAGTCATAAAAGACTTCAAAGGGGGTTTGAAGTTCTAATTTCTTTGTTGGAATCCTGTTCTTTAAATAAAAAACTATATTTATTACTTCATCCCAAAAACCATTAGAATTCTTTTTACCTTGGAGCATGTAGCAGGAACATAACACCAATGTTCTATTTTTCCTCTCAATAACTCCATTTTTTTGAGGTGTATCAGTAACAGTGAGTTACTGTTGGATTCCATTTCCTGTACACTATCTTTTAAAAGTTCCATAAGTTTATTCACCACCTTGGTCTGATCTGAGGATTTTTATGTATTTACCTATCTGCTTTTCAACTTTGATTTTGAATTCCTTGAAGTATTCCAAAACATATTTTTTCCTTCTTATGAAGTAATCCTATGTGAACCTAGATCTGTCATCAACAAATATCAGAAAACACCATGCACCACCAAGTGATCTGGTCTACATAGGCCCACATACATCAGTGTGTATTAGTTCAAGAAGTTCAGTCTGTCTGTTCTCTTCATGGTTAGGAAATTCATTTATGTGTTGTTTTTCGAGTGCACATGGAGCACATTCAATATGATCATTTTTTATGACAGGAAGACCCTCAACCATAGAATTTTTCAGTAATAACATGAGATCATTGTGATTGAGGTGTCCATACCTTTTATGCCATAATTTGACATCTAAAATAACTGATGTTGCTAGTGCTTGATGGTTTCCCTTGATTGCATCTATCTCGTATAATCTACCAAGTCCGGATCCTATCGCTATAACCCTATAATGATCTTGGATATTTTTAACATGGAACTTATATTTATCAAATTCTACTTTCATATCGTTATCAGTGATAGTAGAAACATATATTAAGTTCTTTTTGATACCTGGAACATACATCAAATTATGAATCTGTTTAGATTGCCCATCATGTAGATTTACAGTTGTTGCTCAATAACCTAGGACCTTATGTTACCTGTTATCACCCAAATAAATGTGTCTGGGTGAGTGTAAAAAGTTGAGGGAACTTTTAGATGCAATGGTATAATGAATTAAATCACTCTTGATCCATAAAATAGAATAAATCCCAAGCAATCTCGACCCTGCCAATCCTAGTCCCAAGGCTGCCAACATGCATGCCAATTAGGATAGTACACAAAAACACGCTCTTGTTTTACCTTGCAAAAACGTGCTCCCATTTTGCTTCAATAAAATGCGCTCTTGTTTTGTTCCAATAAAACACGCTCCCATTTTGCTTCAATAAACACGCTCCCCTATTTTGCTTCAATAAAACATGCTCCCGTTTCGCTTCAATAAAACGCGCTCCC
>LPNX010222045.1:379403-422488 GCA_001517045.1 Pseudotsuga menziesii | reverse complement strand
GGGGGGGGGGGTTAGATTAATGTGGGGGTGTCTAGGTGATGTAATAGGGGAGTGGGAGCTAGAGGTAGTTGGATTTGTTGGGGAATTATATAAGGGAGGGGGGTGTTAGTGGTAAGGGGAGACTCATGGATGTGTGTAGGGGTGTCTAGGTGTTGTAGGTTATAGGTTATGGGTTGTTAGTGGTAAGGAGAGACATAGGGATGAGTGTGTGAGAGAGAGAGAGAGACAAAGATAGAGTGGAGGNTTCTTAGTTGGATGGGGTGACCCATGGATGTGTGTGTGTGTGAGAGAGAGTAAGACTTGTTTTAGGATTTTAGGAGTTGAGGGGGGTTAGATTAATGTGGGGGTGTCTAGCTGTTGTAGAGGGAATATAGTAGGGGGTGGGTGTTAGAGGTTGGTTGATTGGTTGGGGAGTGATATAAGGGAGGGGGTGTTAGTTGTGAGGCGAGACCTATGGATGTGTGTGGGCATGTTTAGGTGTTGTAGGTTTCAGGTTAGGGGGTGTTAGTGGTAAGGGGAGACATAGGGATGTGTTGGTGTGTGTGTGTGAGAGAGAGGGACACATATAGAGTGGAGTGGGGGGTCCTTAGTGGGATGGAGTGACCTATGGATGTGTGTGTTTGTGTGTGTGTGAGAGAGAGAGTAAGGGGTGTGTTATAAGTTTAGAAGTGTGGCAGGGGGGTATATTAGAGTCAGAGGGGTGTTAGATTGGAGTGGGGGGTGGCGCATTGGGAGCATATGTGACAATACTGAGTATGGGTTTTTACTAATAACAACACTCACTAGTTTTTATTAAAGCAAACAGGCGCACGATTTTATTGTCATAAATGGGCACACATTTTTATTGACATAAACGGGCACATGATTTGCAAATATATTTTTTGGTTTGTGATTATACCATTTAAAGGTTTGGGGGAGGGTGGTGGTAAGGGGTTAGAGGTAGACATGGAGAGGGAGTGTTAAGGAGTTAGAGGTAGAGACCAATGGGGGTGTTAAGATATTGGGGGTAAGTGGAGAAAGGGGGAAAGAGAGTGAGATAATTTAATAAAAGTTAAATTTTAAATATTTTGATGTTTTTAATTGAATAATTAAAACAATAACTATATAAAGTAACGATGATACCTATTAGGGATCATTTTCTCTTTTGTTGATGTGTTTAATGTTCATATTCACATAGTGTAATGAATTTTGTTGAAAAAATTCATATATATTTTAATTTCCAAATTTTGTAGTCAGTCGAACTTAATGTCGAATTTTATCGCCAAAATTTTCATTCTCTATATTTTGTTGAATTTCAAGGTCATCAAATTCAAACATGAACTCGAATCTCATGACTTAGGATGTGAACAATTGGGTATGACATCAATAGTTTGAATAGTGTCCTCCTCGAGGTTAACATCAACATGAGTTTCCATTCCATTAGGTATGAATATCCCTATCTGAGTGATTAGAGAATTGCTCGTTGGTGCTTTAGCATTGTTCATCCTTGGTGGTACATGCCATGAGATTCGAGGTTAGGTATAACCAATTTTTTATGGAGATAAGGATTTCTCTCAATAAAATTTGAGGTGAACACAAATATGAATCAACATATTTAACTCCTTCCATCTAGCCCAGATAGAAACATTTCCCAAGGTTTTGTATCGGTAGAGATCGAGGTCAAAAGTTCAACTTTACAAACAAATAATTCATTGTAATTCAAGTAGAGGAGGGAACCAAAACAAAATAATAAACTTAATAACAATAATATAAAATTAATGGGATATATGATTAAAAATCATAGATGGTAGTCCATCCCAAAATTCTAAGATATATGAAAGGCCTAATTATGTCAAAAATTATATTTAATATTCATCTATTTTATATTAGTGAAAAAAATTATGAAATAAACAAAATTTCATTTTGAAAATTATATTTTATCACTTTAAAGCAAACAAATGCTAAAAAAGCATAATAGTATAATCAATTTCTATGTGAAAAAAATCAATTGTATTTGTCTTCGCAGAGATATATATAGTATATATTAAACAAAATATTATTTGGAAAATGTTTTAAGTTGTAAATTTAATATAAAATTATAATGGATTCTTATGTAAAAGATTTTAAAGAATGTTTTTAATAGAAATAGATATAAATAAATAAACAAATGTTAAAATTATAATGGTTTTTTATTTTTGAATATTGTAATGGAATTTTAGTCATAAAATATGTGATTAATGTTTAAATTATTAATGTTTTCACATTTTAATGTTCATCATGTTAATGTTTATATTCCCTACATCTTAATACATAGCCTATTAGAGAAAATTTCAACTCAAAATGGGCCTTTTAACTTTGATTCAAATTCCATGTCATCATGTGTTAGCCAATGAAATTGTTTTAAATTTGAAATACTATATAGGTCTTAAACACTTTTTTAATATAAATTTGGGGATAGGTATCATAAAAAAAACTATTTTTTTGTTTGTATTTTCGAGATATCTCCCTATGTTTTTACTCAAACTTCGATCGAGAGAGCTCGTTGGATGTAGAATTAAATTCCGCATCCAATGAGTACCCACTCGGCATACTTTTGATAGTCCTTGCAACCCCAAAAACAAGAAATACTTGAAAAAACGTGATGATGATGTCATCATCACATTTTTTTCAGGTATTTCTTGTTTTGGGGGTAGCGGGGACCGTCAAAAGTATCCCGAGTGGGTACTCTTTGGATGTAGAATTTAATTCCACATCCAACGAGCTCTCTCGATCAAAATTTGAGTAAAAACATGGGGAGATATGTAAAAAATACAAACAAAAAAGTAGTTTTTTTCTTTTTTTTCCTCCAAAATTAATAAATATTATTTTATTATTTTAACTATTATTTTATTAATTCTTTTTAGAGGCCCATTTTGAGTTGAAATTTCCTCTAATTGACACCCCTGCAAATTCATGTGTTGTTATTCAAGTCATTTTTCATGGATCTAGAATCCTAAATGATTTCTTTAGGGACAAAAGCATGCTCTTCCTCCTTAGAAATTCATTCCCAACACCTCGATACATGTACATACTTATCAAAACACACTGTTTTCATTGACATTCTCAATAATAGGACAATGAACCTCAAAATGACATGTGTTGTTGGTGAATACAATCTTCTTATATTTGGATGGATAAAATATTTCTTTAGGGATTCAGCTTCATGCCTCCTCCCATGACCATGTACAAGCCCCCAAGTCCCCAAGAATTTGATACATAGTTTCATGGATACCCTTGTAAAGTCACACATGATGCTTTAACGCATTATTCATAGTTTTGGATGCGTAAATGGTTTCTTTAGGGCCAAAGGCGTGATCTTTCCCCTAGAATTTCATTTACAATGCATCGAGACACATACATATTTTACAACGCACATAATGGAATTGTCATCCTTAATCATAGGAAAATGAGGCCATGTGCGGTTGGTGGAGGAAGCCTTCCTAGCATTTGATGGGTAAAACTTAAAACCCAAGGTTCAAGTTTCTTCCACTTACCATATTTAAGACCTCAAGGCCTAAAGACTAGATACAAAGCTCAAAGGATATGCTTGCAAAGTCATGCATGGTTCTTTGAGGAATTGTCCATGGATATATATTCCCCAATGGTTCATTTAGGCCCAAAGGAATGGTCTTCTTCTCTAGAGAATCACTCTCAAGGTCCTAAGACACCTACATACTTCTCAAACCCACAAAATGGTGTTAATATACTCAATCATTTGATCATGACACCCTTAAGAGGCAATGTTTTGTTGATTGAGGAGATATTTATATCCCTTAATGGCCATAATATTCCCTTAGGTCCTAATGTTCAAACCTCCTCCCTTAACCATCTCCAAGGCCCCAAGTCCCCAAGATATGGATACATGGTGGCATGGATATCCATTAAATATCATGCATAGTGTTCAATGTTTCTTTTAGGTATTGTTCATGGCTCTAGATGACTCAACAATTTCATTAAGTCCAAAAACATGGTCTTCTTGCATAGAACAGTAATGTCCCCCTTTAATTAAGCATCCCAAACACTCGGTAACCTACTTAATTCCCATAGGATTGAGTGGGTACTGCATGAGAGGGAATTGGCCGAGTAGATTTGATACTTAGAGCACTACATGAAATTCCTTCAGAGTCAAGTCATCATTCGGATGGAATAAGCCTTATTTCTTTAGGGTTAAAAGTCAGCATTAAAATAGAATTGCATGCATGCAAAAGTAAAGCAAAAACCCTAAAAGTGACATGCAAACCCTAAAAGTTCATGAGATTCTATTTAAGAGGGTGATGAGACCAAAGAAGGAAACTTATGATTATTATTGATTTGGAGCCTTTTGAGTAGCAGCACAGCATGTGACCATGACAGTTGGCGTTGAAGACGGTGTCTTCAGCTAATGAGGTTTCGGCAGTGCAATATATGCCCTAGTCTCCTTTAGGATAAACCATTCAGGTTTGTCGCCGCATCTATCGTATTCATCCTTATTCAATGCTTCAGTGTATGCCAGAAGATTATTTGCAGGTTCATCCATACAACTAGGGGGGAATTTAGCTGGAAAACCCTAGGGCATTCACCGGGAGTCCGAATCACCATATTTCTTCCACATGTGGCTTGCATCCTCACCGACAAGATCACTCTACTGCTTTGAGTGATTATTAGCCACTGGATTGCTCACTTGGAGCAGCCAACAGCATAATAGAGAAGAGTGGGTCTGTGAGCATCAGTCAGGTGAATCAATTCACTAAAGTACCAGGAGAGGTCAAAACTCTTGCATGCTCCATCCATTCTTTATGCCATGGGAACACCTACCCTCTAGCCAACTTTTAGTTGCAACAGACCATCCCTCCACCAAAAACGTCAACCTTAGCTGATTCATACTGTTGGGGTACTACGAAGAAAAAATAGGTTATAACTTTGTCAGCTCAGCTTATCTCGCATGCCTATTCTGTTAGGAGCATTTTCAGCCAGCTTATCAGTGGTAAGTGTTAAAATCTTTCCTACAAACCCTAAACCTAGATTCAGCTATAATTTAGGGAAATTTCGCATGGCAGTTTTGCATGCCCAACTATTCAGTCATTTTGCATAGAATCAGTAGAATATTAGTATTTGGGATACTACAGTGGGATTAGAGCATGTTCCTTTCCAGTTGTGGGATTGAACATGAGAAGTAGATGAATATAGAAGAGGACACTTTTGTAACCTATAGGAAAAGAAGGAGTAGGTAGATGGAGGAATTTGAGGATATCCTACTAGAAGATACCAACTTAGACATGGTCCCAACAAGTATACACTCTGACAGGGGAAAAGGGACGGGAGAAGATGAGGGTAGAATGGAGTTTTGGAACCTAGTAAGCGCATTGTAATACTTAGCCAAAGGGAAAAAGGATGTACTTAATGCAATGAACAAATTATCGGTGAAACCAGATACAGGTAATTATTAGAAATACACCTCTCTCACCAGTAGATAGATGGTCTACAAGAATTAGTGGGAAATATGCATACATCAATATGAATAACACACCCCACATATATAACATACCTTCCAAGAGGCCTACTATGACTCACTTCTTGGCAGATGTAGTAGCAGGTCCAGTCATATAGGTAGAGCCTAGTGAACCCTTCGAGGCATATTCACAGGAATACATGGACTTAGGGGATGAGTTTCATGCAACCATGTGTTTTTCATATTTTTGCAACATGAAGAGTAGGAACAAGCCCAAGAATTTCAACAAGGGATTCAATCATAACTATGAGTTGCAGAAAACCTTTGGTAGGTTGACCATCCCAAATTTTGATGGGACTCATGGAGGTTCAACGAGGATATGGGTTCAGAAGTTGGATACCTATTTTCAAATCAATCCCATGACAGAGACAGATTCCATTAAATTCGCTACACTCCACCTGGACAAAGAGGCTCATGAGTGGTGGTACCACATACTAGTGACATTGGGTCACAACACCATCCACTCCTATACTGAGTTCACTCAGAAACTCATCGAACAGTTTGACAGGAAAGATCCATAGATACATTTCAAAGATTTGGCTCAACTCAAATAGATAGGTAGCACCAAGGCCTTCATCTTAAAATTATAGAGGGTAATTGTTATGGTGACAGATGTGTCGGAGAGCAGTTTGACTATGTTTTTTACTGAGGCCTTGACAGAGCCACTACGCGGGTGGGTGAAAGCCTAAAAATCATCCACTCTACAGAATGCCATCAGCTGAGCTAGATATCTCCAAGACTCAGTCCTGAAGAACAGATTTCCCCTGAAGACCAACATTTTGGTTAGGGACAAGGACAAGAAACCTTTCCAACAGGAGTTACCGAAGAAAATAGGGTTAGACGATGACACTAGGAAAGACTTGAAACAGAAGAAATTGTGTTTTACTTGTCATGAACCATGGGTTCCAGGACAGAGGTGTGTGTGAAAGGTCAAGGCCCACTACATAGAGATATATTCAGATAGTGAAGGGGAGGACTACAAGTAGGAAACAATAGAAGAACTACGAGAAGCGGAGGAGGAGTCACTCTAGGGTGATACACCAGAGGGAGTTATTGCTACGCTATCTAGAGTACCTAGATTCAATACTCTCAGGGTCAGCAAAGTAGTACATGGCCACAAAGTGGGGGTATTGATTGATGGGGAAGCAACCCACAATTTCATTGATGCAACTTGGGTAGCCAAGAGGGGTATTTTGGCAGAGAAGTTTGAGGGATTTACTGTAGCAGTAGCTAAAAAATCTAGCATGGAGTATAACTATTGGATTCCAAAATTGAATGTCACATTAGGAAACTACCAGATGATAGATTCATTTTATGTAGTGGATGTGGCAGATACACATGTAGTATTAAGCATTCAATAAATTTATTCAATAGGGAAATATACTACAGACTACTGAGCAATGGAAATGGAATTCCAGGGACCCGATGGGAAATAGGTAGTTTTGAGGGGCATGAACAGTTATCCCCAAAAACCTGTCTCTTCACAGAGAATGGAGGAAGTGCTCAGGACAGATGACATAGATAGGTCAGAAGAATGTTTTGTCACCTTTAGGGAACCTCTAGAGAGCAACAACCAACACCTAGTAGATATTCAGGCCTTATTGTAGAAACACAAAAGGGTATTTCAGGACCTTCCAGCAGGTAGACTTCTAGACAAGGGATTTGAGCACATCATTGAGTTGAAGGAGGGGACACAGGAAGTCATCAGCACTCCTTATCGACATCCCAAATGATACAAGGATGAGATCGAGAAGACGATCAAGGAATTGCTAGAGATAGGATATATTCGGCCCAGTTGTAGTCCCTTTTCATCAACAGTGGTCTTAGTTAAGAAGAAGGATGGCACACTACGAATGTGCATCAATTATAGAGCACAAAAAGACCATAAAAAATAGGTATCCCATCCCCAGTATTGACGAACTCATGGGCGAGTTGCGGGGTGCCAAATACTTTTCGAAGATTGATCTTTGCTTGGGGTACCATCAGATCTGAGTAAGGGATCAAGACATTCCTAAAACATCTTTCCATTGCCATTATGGTCACTATGAATTCCTGGTCATGCCTTTTGGACTCACGAATGCTCCAACCACCTTCCATTCATGCATGAACCATACTTTCAGAGCTCAGTTACATAAGTATTTGCTAGTATTCTTTGATGATATTTTGATTTACAACAAAAGGTGGGAGGAACATCTGAAGCATTTGGATGAAGTATTGAGCATTCTAGAAGAGAAATCGCTTTACACAAATATGTCTAAGTGTGAATTTGGCATGAAGGAGATGCTGTATCTAGGGTACATCATCAGTGCATAAGGGGTATAGGTGGATATGGGGAAAATCTGAGCTATCAGGGATTGGCCCATGCCAAAAATAGTCACAGAATTGAAAGGCTTCTTATTCCTTTGCACATATTTCCAAAGGAATGTTAAGGGGTTCTCCTAATTCGCTGCACCACTCATGGATCTCACAAAGAAGGGGCCCTTCACTTGGACAAAATCAACACAAATTTTTTTTGAGGAGATGAAATTCATCATGAGTTCTTGCCTAGTTTTAACACTACTTGAATTCTTCAAGCCATTTTTATTAGAATGTGATGCCTCAGGGGAAGGGTTAGGAGAAGTATTGATGCAAAACCACCACCCAGTTGCATTTGAGAGCAGGAAACTAAAAAACTATGAGCTCCACTACTCCATATATGATAAGGATATGTTAGCTATCTTACATGCTCTCACTAAATTCAGAAAGTACCTGGTGGGTCGAAGCAAGTTCAAAATCAAGAAAGATCATAATAGCCTCAAGTACATCTTGGAGCAGAAGGAGATGAATGAGTGACAACAGAAATGGGTCAGCAAGGTTCAAGCCTACGATTTTGAGATAAAGTATGTGAAGGGTAACAACAATATAGTGGCTGATGCATTATCCAGATGACCTGCTTCATTATCTCTCATGAGTATATCCATAGATTAGAGATCTCTCCTCTTAGTAGAGTACTCCAAGAATAAATTTTCTTGCAAATTATTGGATGGAAAGATTCAAACTGAAAAGTACAAAATTATAAATGACACCATCTATTACAAGGGAAATATTTACCTCGTCCTAGAATCAGCCTTAAAAATGAAAATCATGCAGACATCACATGACTCTCCATTATCAGGACATCATGGTTTCTTGAAGACCTATAGGAAAATTCAAGAGAGGTTCTCATGGAAGGGTCTCAAGGGGGAGGTTATGTAGCATGTGTAGGAATGCAACACTTTTTAGCAAAATAAGGTCGAGCACATCCATCCAGCAGTGTTACTTCGACCATTACCAATTTCAAAACAAAAGTGGGAAAGTATCTCCATGGACTTCATTACAGGGTTTCCCAAGGTCCAACGACGAGATTTCTTATATGTCGTAGTTGATCGGCTGACCAAATTCGTCGATATCTTTGCCATATCATCCGATTAATCTGTAGCCTAGGTAGCCGAGTTATTTTTCACGGAGGTTTTCAGATTACACGGGTTCCCAAAAACCATCGTTAGTGATTGGGACAGTAAATTCACCAGTGCCTTCTGGAATGAGCTATTCAGATTGGTAGGGATAGAAATCGCTACCAGTATGAGATATCATATGCAAAGTGAAGGACAGACCAAGATTGTCAACAAGTGGGTTGAAAGGTATCTGTACAATTATGTAGCATGCCAACAGAGAACATGGATTAAGTGGCTACACTTAGGGGAATACTGTTACAATACTACCTACCATATGTCTATCAATATGACACCTTTTAAAGCATTGTATGGCTATGAGGCACTGAGCTTCACAGATCTATCCTTTAGAGATAGTAGATCACCCAAGGCCAAAGATTGGATACAGGACAGTCAAGGTATACTCAAGATCCTGAAAGAGAACTTACAGGCTGAATAGAATCAACAGAAACTATATGTAGACATACATAGGGTTGAGAGGAGCTTCGAGGTAGGAGATCTAGTATATTTATAGTTACATCAATACAAGAAATCTCCCCTCAAGAATAAAGGAGTAGAGAAACTAAAACCTTGCTTCTATGGTCCTTACAAAGTAATTTGAAAGGTTGGAGAGGTGGATTATGATCTAGAACTGCCGAAAGAAAGAAATATTCACAATGTATTCCATGTGGCCAGTCTAAAGAAAACATTGGGACAACACATTGCTCCATCTATGGAGTCACCTCCTCTAGATGATGAAGGGATACTGGTACTGATTCCAGAGAAAATCCTATATGTATGAGAAAGGAAGCTCTAAAATAGGGTAATTCGAGAGTATCTGGTGAAATGGAAGGAATTACCTATGGAGGACGCCACATGGGAAGGAGAGCAGGTATTGTAGCATCCTAGTTTGCAGTTCCTTGAGGACAAGCAATTTGAAGTGGGGAGGATTGTAATGTCCCCCTCTAATTAAGAATCCCAAACACATGCTAACCTAATTAATTCCCATAGGTTCGAGTGGGTAATGCATGAAAGGGAATTGAGTGAGTAGATTTGATACTTAGAGCACTACAGGACATTCCTTCAGAGTCAAGTCATCATTTAGATGGAAGAATCATTATTTCTTTAGGCTTAAAAGTCAACATTAAAATAGAATTGCATGCATGCAAAAGTAAAGAGAAAACCCTAAAAGTGACATGCAAACCATAAAAGTTCATGAGATTCTATTTAAGAGGGTGATGAGACCAAATAAGGGAACTTATGATTATTATTTATTTGGAGCCTTTTGAATAGCAGCACAGTGTGCGGCCATGATAGTTGGGGTTGAAGACGGTGTCTTCAGCTAATGAGGTTTCGACAGTGCAATATTCCTTAGTCTCTTTCAGGTTAAACCATTCAAGTTTATCACTGCATCTATCGTATTCATCATTATTTAGTGCTTCTGCGTATGCCAAAAGATTATTTGCAGGTTCATCCATACAACTGGCGGTAATTCAGATGGGAAACCCTAGGGAATTCACCAGGATTCTGAATCACCATATTTCTTCCGCATGTGGCCTACATCCTCATAGAGAATATCAATCTACTTCTTTGAGTGATTATCAGCCACTAGATTGCTCACCTGGAGAAACAAGCAGTAGAATAGAGAAGAGTGGGGGCGTGAGCATCAGTCAGGTGAATAAATTTTCTAGGGTACTTGGAGAGGTTAGAACTCCTGCATGCTCCAACCATTCTCTCCAGCATGGGCACACCTACCCTTCGACCATGTTTCAGCTGCAATAGACCATCCCTGCACCAAAAACGTCAGCCTTATCCTATTTAGACTGCTGGGGTACTACGAAGGAAAAATAGGTTATTACTTCATCAGCTCATCTTATCTCGCATGTGTATTCTCTCAGGAGCATTTTCAACCGGCTTATCAGCGGTAAGTGTTACAATCTTTTCTACAAACCTTAAACCTAAATTCAGATATAATTTAGGGCAATTTTGCATGGAAGTTTTGCATGCCCGTCTATTCAGTAATTTTGCTTAAGATAAGTAAAATATCAGTATTTGGTATAATACAGGAACATAATTCCCAAGGTATTGAGACATGTACATACTACTTAACACCACACAACTAAACAACATCCTCAAGCATAGGCCAATTATAAAAATTATGAGGTTGTGTGTGGTTGGTGGAGGAAAACATCTTACCCCTAGATGGCTATAAGATTCCTTTAGGGAAAATGTTCAGGTATCCTCCATAACCATGAAGAAGGCCCCAAGGCCACAATAATTAGATCCATATAACAATGGATACCCCTATGAAGTCAAGCATAGTGCTTTGAGGAATAATAATTCATGTATTATAACCATGTCCATGTCCAAGGACCTAATACATATACCTAGTGCTAAAAAACTCCTAATGGCACACATATCTCAATTTGAGGAAAAACATACCATCCAAAGGTATTATACATTGAGACATTATTAAATAGACTTTGCATGCCTAGAGGTTCCTTTAGAAGATAAGTGTTATGGAGACAAATTCCTATGGCTTGGGGTACCACAACAGACATCTTGACTCCAGAAATCAATCCTTTCCTATATGCAAGAGAAACCAAATATCTAACACTAAAGGATCTCGATTTGTACCTTATTCCAGATGGTTGATGTAGATCCCGATTGAGCTTTCCAACTCCAGATTGTATTGACAAATTGCTTCCCAACACTGAGAAAACAAGACAAGCATGCTATATATAATTGTGTTAGACCTACTCTAGCATATATAATCAATAAAATATAGGCATTTAAAATCATCCATGGATCATATACTCATTTAAACACACATTATTGTATAGGAATAGATATTTCTATTAATATAAAACATAGATTACAATAGTGACAACCTCTGTCGGCACGTCTGCGAATCGGAGAAATTGAGTCCCCCACTTGGGCCTCCACCACTTCAATCCTCCATTTCTCAATAGTAAGCTCACAAGAAAAAGGAAATCTTGGGAATACCACAAAAGTGATCCAAGGGACAAAGGGATGTAGACTCAAGTATAAGCTCTGACAACAATGGACTATAGTTTTCTTGCTCTACAATTCCTCTCTCTTCAATGTATCCAAAGGGTTCCTTATATAGCTCTTCAATGGGGTAATGAAAGGTCAAATCCGAGCGATCTCAAGGCATATGGAAGTACAGGAGACAAGTGAGTTGGATCCACATCAAGAAAAAATACAAAAGAATTTGGCCTTTTGCACACATCCTGATGTACATGGGTTTAAGGGTCAAATCCGCGTATATACGTGAGAAAGGGATTAAAATTTGCGTATGGAAATTATTGCATGTTTTTAGGGATGATATTGGAAACATCAAAGGTACAAAAATGGTCCATGGGGTATAAAGAGTCTGCAGAGGGACAAGGAAGGCCATAAAGGTGTGATTCACCATGTGTGGTGAAATCAGCTGTAATAGATGCCCCCTAATGTGTGAGGTCAGAGGGGTCATACGATGGCCAAAATACATTATAAGTCCATCCCAAAAGTGGAGTGATGAAGAACCCAGTGGAAGAACCAGCCATCCAACCAATAAAATACAATGATAAAGCTCTACATATAACTGTAAGTAGATACAATAGTCCCGGATACATAAGAGTTCAATGGCCATGAATAGGCATGATACAATATGACATGTGTGGTCATTGCCACGTACAATATACATAGATCAAAATCTCCATAATGAAGATATACAAAGGATCATGATCTCCATGAAGGATGAAGATATATAGTGGATCAAGATCTCCATAATGGCTGGAAATGTCTAACATATACTAGAATCAAGTCACGAGAGCTGAAATCTCATGAACACTGGCACGATCAAGGAGGTATCATATAAGAGATGCCACCAAACTGGAAGGTCTTCTACACAAAGCACTACGAGTACATGTCTTACTATGTGAATAAATGTGTCGAGGTCGAACATAGTAGTCCATCGTCTTATTACTAGTCATTGATGTATACCGTTAACAGATGGAAGATCACCCACCGATAATGAAAATGGGAATCAAGGTACTAGAGTGCAAGCTAACAAGTGTGAATAAATGTGTTGAGGTTGAACACTTGAGAGAATCCATCGATTAGGGGACATTGATGTATTCCAAAAAACTGTCGATGGCAAGAGAACCTGCCACTGATTACTGTAAGTCTCAAGACACTCAAAACTGACTCTAGATTCCTATCCTAGAATAAATGATATGAAGTCGATGGGATGAAATCCATTGGAAGGAGGGAATTAAGGCATCCCCCATCACCCAATACGAGGTACTCAACAAAGCTGTATAATGTGGAAGGACTCTATCATAAGGTGCCCGAACCAGTAACTGTACCGGGAATGGCTGACATCCAAAGTCAAGATAACTGAGGAATGGCCGACTTAGGTTTCAACTTCCTTCAATCAAGAGCATAAAGGAAAATGGTGACTGAATGTAGGAAGCATAGAATTGATATACAAAACTGGGACATCTTTCCGACACAGGAGGCATCGACAGAGGCTCCATAGGGACTAGAAGCTTAACTAGTTGGTGGAGATAAACTCAAATAAATGAGTACAGCTCCTAAAGTCAAACTATTGACCCAACTAACGGATGTGATATACAGTGCTCTGTTCAAAGGCGACACAACTCGACTGCTTCCAAAGATAACATCTTTTCTTGTTCGGCTTTTTGGTTTTTTAATTTTTTTTGGACTTTTTCAAATATTTGAAAATATTGAAAAAGAATAAAATCACTTTAAAGTTACAGACTAGGAGGAGACGAGTGTAAAATGGGAAAACAAACTAGTTCCAAGAAGCAAAACATACCTATGCTCAATGCAATGACACATGTGTAGGATAGTGACACTTAGGGGAAAGTCCCCTGCCAGTAAAAATAGGGAACCAAGCTGCAAAGGATATATAAAATGGCTCTACGTGGCTAGACATGAGACAATCTTGGGATATATGGTTGATACTCAAGATCAGGGAAGCTGGCATAAGGCTCAATGAGGCAGGAAAAGCTCATGATAATGCAATTACAACTTAACATAAGGGAGTACTGAGGAATCATGCCAGCAAGAGATCAAGAGGAGTATGAGGCTCTTGTGAAATGTCATGGCAATACTATACAATGGACTCCCACACCCTAAAGGAAAAACTATCGGTATGGGCACCAAATGCAAACAAGGAGCTAACTAGGGTAACCATGTAAGGTCAAGCTCTACCATTCTCATCATGTCACTTCTAAAACAACAAGAAGGTTCCTTGACAGGATATAATGGGTTCATACCTAAGGTTATAATGAAATGGTCATAAGGTCATGCAAAAAAAAATGGAGGTGAAATCTAACCTATATGCTAGTTTAAACATCATACCTAAAATCGACACGAACGGGTCAAAACAATGGTCGAAATGGTGCTCAAAACGGTCTCCTACATCATCATATTAGTCAAAAATGGTCCAAAACTATAGAAAGGGGGTAAAAATTTGAAAAAAAATTGAAAAATTTCTATATATAGTAAAAAATTCAAAACATTATATATCATTTGAAATTTTTACCCAATTGAGCTAAGAACTTCAAATGCGAATTCCGAGAGTTCCAGCCGGCGGAATCCGGCACCGTTTTTTCCAGGTAACTTCTCATGCGCTGCTCTTTCATTTGCATGTAAATTTTTCAAATTTCCATTGTCAAGATTGATTTCTAGGCCACTCTAAAATATGGGCCTTGTCCCACATAGAAATCGAGGATTTTTCCACGTATAGGGCTGGATATACACGGAAAAATAGCTCAAAGTCGCGTACATATGCAACTGTTTAGCAAACAGTCGCATATGCGACCGCGTTTAAGTTTTTCTAAGACATGTAATGACTAAAAATCAAACTAAATGTGCAGGATGGTTCTAGAATGGAGGGAACGAGAGCACGAGCATGTAGAAGAAGCAGTACGGGGCGATCTAATGGCTCAACAAGCTCTTTATGCAGGCAGGCTCTACAAGTTTTGGTGTCTTGATGGCTTAAGGGACAAACCAAGACTGTTGCATATGCTAGTAGACTACTGGGATCCTAACTCAGAGTCTTTCCAAATCGACGGGATGTCCCTCACTATAGAGGTGGAGGACATATACTTCATTACAGGATTGTCCCGATGGGGGGAAGTGGTGAACCTACATTCTCGTGGGCCTAGGGGTGGCCTCAACATAGATGAGTATATTTCTGTATATTGTTAGCCAGACATGGAGAAGGTCAGGATTCAAATCCCAACTAACTCCATATAGGTGCTGGACCTAAAGGCCATACTACTAATACTTGGCAGGATAGCAAAGCTAGCCTCAATCAACCAGGCCTCGTGGCCCTTGATGTTCTATGCAGTTGAGTGCATGATACCCATAGTTTATGATTGGAGTACTGCGCTATTGAGTAACTTGAAGCAACAGCTCAGCGATTGCAATATGGACAGGGTACGAAACTTCAGTTTCAGCACTATACTGAGCACTTTCTTCTTTGAGCATGCTTCGGGACTCAGCCCTAGAGTTGACGTTCCTCTTCAGGGGGTTCAAGATCCAGCCCAATGATGTTGGGCATATGCAATGCATAGAATGGGTGGGGGTAGGGTGTCCAACCCCTATCTAGCTGATTTCTTTCAATGGGGATAGCGACAGATAGTTGCCATTGATGATTACCCCTATGCGGGAATAGATTTTTGGGGAGATCCCAACATGCCTCTACCACCAGGATCAGCATACGATGACATTGGTAACGAATCCCAACCCTCTTTTTAAGTTTTTTGAATTATTTAATTTTTTGTGTTTTCTGATATATAGAACCAAAAGACATGTTTTTGCGTGACAACACATAGTGACATCATGTCATATGTATACAGATGTAGGACCACAGAGGCTTGACAGTTTCCCTCGTCATAGACGGAGGGGAAGAGGAGATGACATTATGCGTGTGGATGTGGAGCGGATGCTCCAAAGCATTCTTACCAATTTCGTGTAGCTGACACATAGGGTACCCATGTAGTAAGTCGAGGACTTTCCTGAGGCCATGCAATGTCAGGTGGTGGGTGTGCCATGAGCATGGGCGCGGTTGTTTCGACGGCTAGCTAGAGCCGTGGTGACATTCCATGATCAGAACCCCCCTCCTCCTCCCCAGGCTTAGATACATGGGAGTGATACATTTTGTACTACCATGTATTTATATTTTGGTGGCTAGGAAGCCCCATTTTTGTATTATGACACTTATGTATTATCACATTTTGGATATTTAATGAAAAACTTTTATGATGATCGATTTATATATTTACATGTGTAAAAATGTATGTTTGTGATGGTCTTACTGTCTACGAAACAAATTCCAATCTAACACATAATTAGCATATGAGTTAGCAACTTGATTATAAATTCTTGGAACATGTATGTATGTTATGTTGTCAAATTGTCGTTCTAACAATCTCACACGTAAGAATCTTCGTAATAATGTTGGATCCCTAACATGATACAAGCCATTAAGCTGTGACACTACTAACTGCAAATCAAGATGTACCTCAAGAGAGAGAACACCATGTGAAATGGCATCCCGTAGAAGCTCGATAATGGCACTTTACTCAGCAACATTGTTTGAAGAGGGCCATAAACATATGCCTCCTGAAGACAATACTTGACCCGTAGGAGCATAAATCACCCAAGCAACAGAGGCTGAGTGTTGAGTGTGATGGCTAGACTCCATTGACATCTGCCATAAGAAATTGAAGTTAATCACAAACCCGATCACCATAATAAAAACCTAACTATGCAAAATACTGTACAATAATATAAAATAGTCAGCCCTGTATGAGAATCATGCATAGTACTTTTTAAGATAGAGCCCATTTGTAGGCTCTCCCAAGGTTGTCCCCTCATAATCTACCAACTCATATGCACCCTTCTCTAACACATGTTTAACAACGTAAGGACCATGCCACATGGGGTTAAACTTTCCTACCCTCAAGGGTTCTTTAGCTTGATCCCACAAAAGGACCAAATTTCCTTCACTAAACTTCCTTGGATGGACAGATTTATCATACTGGACCTTAACACGACACTTATTCACTTCTAGAGCCACCAAGGCATCTCGGCGCTGCTCATCAAGCTGCTCTAAGTGGACCAAATGTTCCTCCAATGGGGAAGTGTCTGGTAAGAGTTCTATGGCTAGCTTAAATGAAGGGATTTCACATTCAACCGGAAAGACAGACTCCACTCCATGTACAAGCTGATATAGAGAAAAATCGGTGGCAGTCTTAACCATGGTCCTATAAGCCCACAAATCAGGATATAACATGATATGCCAATTGGTTTTGCTTTGTGCGATGGTTCGTTGGAGAATGGACTTAAGTGATTTGTTCACTACTTCAACCTGTCCATTTGCTTATGGGTAATAAGAAGAGGAATGCTCCTACTTATACCCTAACTTCAAGGCCAACTCTTCCATCATCCAATTCTGAAAGTGCCTACCATGGTCAGTGACAAGCTCCTTCAAAATACTGAACCGAGTAATGATCTGGTTGAATACGAAATGTGCGGCTGTCTCACCATCGGATTTAACCATGGGTGTAATAGGGATTTCTCCCTACTACAGGGGCAATAATGGCTCCCTTCTATCTATAGGACAGAAGGGTAGGTTCCTTCTAGTGGTGAATGCAGAAAATAAAATGTAATGTAAATGACAGAAATGAAAGCTAAGCTAAAAACAGAAAGAAGAAAATGGAGCAATGGTGAACCCCTCTACAAACATGGGTTAGGGTTCGACCTCCAAATACCTGTAAGCAAAGACTAAGCTACAATAAAACCTGCAAAACAATGTTAAGTAAAAACCTACAAATTAAATAAGGGTTAGAAATCAAAGCAAACTAAACAACTAAGAAACAAAACATGAAACATGGTTATACCTTCTCTTGGGTGGAAATGGGCCACCATTCCGAAGCTTGTGGAAGCACCTCTCTTGGATGGGGAGCTTTGGCTTAATGGAGATGGAGGAGAGGGGGTGTGGGTGGCTTGAGAGGCAAAGGTCTCAAGGCATCCATGGGTAGCATAACAATAAGCAAAGGGAGAAGTGTTTTGAGAGTGACCCCCACCCTCCTTCTATAGCTTTTCCAAGGGGTTTTAGGGTTTTAAGCCCTTGGTCAGGGCTTTAGCCCCTTTTGCCCTAAATTTATCCCCTTTTAGGGTTTTAGCGCCTTTTTGAGGGCTTTAGCTCCTAGGAGGCTATTTTGGGCTCCTTCTTGGGTTTTTTAGCCCTTTTTCTTCATCCTTAGGCTATTTGAAGGGTGTGGGGGTCTAATGGAGGGGTATGAGGATCATGAGATGGTGTCCTTGGGTGGTGTAGGCCATTGAGAGTTGAGTGGGGGATTTTTGGGGTTAATAATGGGCACAGCCTCAGCCCATTTCATGAAATAGTCAACAACCACAATAATATGATGATGCCCCCAGCTGAAGCTGGGTTGCAATCCATGAAATCAAGCCCCCAATTAGTGAAGGGATCGGTGGTGATAATTGGATGTAACGGGGAAGGACATGAGCATATATTACGTGCAAACACTTGGAAATGGTGGCACTTCTTTACCGTATTGACACAATTCATTAGAGGAATTTTGGGGTCTAAAATGGGCCTCCTAAGGAAAATAATAAAATAATAGTTAAAATAATAAAATAATATCGATTAATTTTGGAGGAAGAAAGAAAAAAACTACTTTTTGTGTTTGTATTTTTGACATATCTCCCTGTGTTTTTACTCAAATTTCGATCGGGAGATCTCGTTGGATGCGGAATTTGATTCCGCATCCAACGAGTACCCACACTACATACTTTTGATAGACCCCGCTACCCCAAAAACAAGAAATACCTGAAAAAACGTGATGATGATGTCATCATCACATTTTTTTAGGTATTTCTTATTTTTGGGGTAGCGGGGTCCGCCAAAAGTATGCAGTGTGGGTACTCGTTGGATGAGGAATCAAATTCCACATCCAACAAGCTCTCCCGATCGAAATTTGAGTAAAAACACAATGAGATATGTCAAAAATATGAACAAAAAAAGTAGTTTTTTTTAATGACAAATATGTCAATTCAACCATTATGGTTGACTTATTTTATTGAAATTCTATTGGTTCTTGAATTCCAACTCATAAAAACGTATTTTAGCACGTTTTCTTATAAGGCCCATTTTAGACCCCAAATTTATTCTAATGTTTAAATATTGACGGCCAGAAATAACCCACTCTCAAGATTTTTTGGGCTGTAGAAATCCCAGATAAATGACCAGAACACAGCCCTCCATGGAATCATTTAGTACAAGCTCAGCCTCCTCATGAGTTAAAAAACGATATAAAATGGAATCTACCCCACAGTGGTATAATGTGTTATCCACTATGAGGTAATTCTTGGATACGTGACGTAATCGTCGTCGTTCATCCTGTGAAAGGTAGGGACCTTCAATGTTTGTAAATATATAATAATATCCCCATACCATGGACCCAAATTTGAGATCAGGAAAACATGCTCATCGACAAACATATCTTCACAAACTTCCTCCTCCTCCTCGCTTGGGAAATTAGATATAAGCTCCGCAAAAATCAACGATTTTTTCGATTTTGCTGAAACAAACTCAAGATCAAATTATTGCAAGATGACAATCCACTTATTATACTTTCCCTTGATCATCCTTCTAGTGAGGACGAACTGAAATGGATTGACATGGGCTATGAACAAGGTCTCATGAAGGAGAATATAGTGTCTCAATCTTTGAACCGCATGAACGGTAGCTAAGGCAAGTTTCTGCACATGGGAATAATGGATCTCCACATCTATAAGGTTTTGGCTCAAATAATATATGGCATGCTCCTAGAGCTCCTCATCCTTTTGAACCAAAACCATACCAATGGTCTCCATGGAAGCAGCCACATAAAGTAAGAATTCATAGCGATAGTCAGGTGGACTAATCACTGGGACTGATGCTAAGGATTGCTTAAGCACATCAAAGGACTCCTGGGCTCTCTCATCCCAACAAAAGGTAGTATCTTTCTTCAAAAGATGCATAAAGCCTCTAGTCAAATTGGCAAAGTTAATGACGAATCTCTGTAAGAAATTTTCCATGCCTTGCAAACATTGAATATGTCTAATGTTTCTTAGGGGAGATAATTGAAGTATTGCCTCAACCTTCAAAGGGTCTACTCTTATACCCTCCCTAGAGACAATGAACCCTAACAAGCGACCAAACTTCACGCAAAAGATGCACTTATGAGGATTTAACCTAACCAAGTAATGGAGGCACCTTTCAAACACTAATCTGAAATGGTAGGAATGACGCATCCTCTGACAAGAATGAGCAGCAAGGTCATCCAAAAAGACTTCAATAATCGATTTGAGATCATGGAAGATTAAGGTCCTAGCCCGCTGAAATGTGGCTCCGACGTTTTTAAGGACGAAAGGCATCTTTCGATATGCAAAAGTACCCCAAGGACAAATAAATGCAGTTTTATGTTGGTCCTCAGTTTAATCTAGATCTGATTGTATCTAGAAAAGCCATCCATAAAGGAAAATACCTCAATTCTCGCACACTCATCCAAAATTTGATCAATAAAGCATGTGGGAAAATTATCCTTACGATAGGCATGATTCAAGTCACGAAAATCAATGCATATACGGATCATTCCTTGTTTCTTATCAACCAAAATGGGATTTGAAACCCACTCCATCAAGGGGACAGGATAGATAAAACTGACATTCAACAACTTTTGTATCTTAGCCTTAATCGCGGGTGCTTTTCTAGGATTCACCGCACGTAAGCATTGTCAAACAGGCTTAGCATTGGGATAAGTTTTAATTTCATGTTCAATAATGCGAGGGTTGATACCTGAAATTTCTTCATATGACCAAGCAAATACGTCACAAAACTCATTGAATAGCTCGATATACTCTTGAATCTCAGAATGGGAACATTATTCCCCAATATAGACATTCTCAATCTTGCCAGTATCTTGAGAGATATTGATAGGGATGGTAGGATATATATTCACCATGTTTCCATCATCCATCTAAACAGGAGAGCTTAATCAAACCATGGGACTACCAATTATCTCACTAAGAATCTCCCTAAAGTCTTCACACTCCAAATGGTCAAGCTTAGGAAGAAAATAAGATCTATGATGCAGCTCTTCCCAAGGTGGCTCAACCCCAGACATGGCCTCAATAATAGCTTCATCTGATGGAAAAACACTATGAAGGCAGTCGTGCACATGAGAAGACTCAACTACCCATGTAGGTAGAACATATGGGTCCTCCTCCTTATTTCATGAAGAGTAAGGACTAGGCTCTGCAACACATTCAAGATTCGCTTGATATGCTATCATTGTTGCAGGAAACAACACATCCATTTCGATAGGCTCACCCAAAGGACTTGGTGTAGGAAGAATCCAATGATCTTCCATATGGGTAGTGCGAAAAGACACTGAACTCAATGATGATGAAGCCTCATCGAAACTAGACTTGATCATAAGAATAGGTGCAGGACAACTAAAGGATCCCATAAGGGATGGATACATGCCAACACCCACACTCCCAGTTGCTGGCTGAGAGTGCTCGACAATCGGGATAGAAGCTCTCGAATATGCGGCAACACACAGATTCTTGAATGACATTTGATTAATCGTAACTATCTTCCCATTAAACGAAAAGAATACAACTTGAAATAGAGAAGAAGCTATGACTTGCATACTATACATCCAATTCCTACGCAGTAATAGATTGTAATCAAGGGGCACATCAACCACCTCGACCTCGATTGCGACGGTGTTCCCTCCCAAACAGACCTTAAGAGAAGGAAGAATGTCGTGCGGCTGAAACGATCTACCATCAAAAGAAGTCAACATGGTAGCGGATTTAGACAACTCAGGGGAACCCAAACCCTTCCAACACGCCAAAGACATCATAGAAGTAGCAACGTCTTCGTCAATCATAGTGCATTTGACAGTCATGTTAAGATATTCTACATGAATCAAGAGAGACACATAGTAAGGCAAGCGAGGTTGTAGTCCCACAGTTTCAAATTTGATGATGGAGGAAGAGTTATCATCATTAACACCAAGAGCAAAAATCAAGGCCTTCCTTTGCGAAGGACAACTCTAAAGTACTTCGAGTGCAGACATCACACAAGGAGTGTGGCCAAAATCCTTGACAACAAAATAGTTCTGGGAGGCTCGGGCATGAGGATTGTGCCATGAACACTTAAGGAATCCCTTAGGAATGTGAGGTGCAAATTTAGGTTTATCCATAGGGTTTTAAATATGAAAAGGACTCCTGGGTGGAGTAGGTTCCTTTCCAAGGTTTGGTTGTGAAGACCATAGTCCTTCGCACGAGTCACAACCTTAGTCACATGCACCATATTGATGCAACCATGACCACTACTAGCTTTCTACGGATCTTGATCTCCACCAGACTGATCATGGGTCCTTGAGTTTATGTTTTGATTATGGGGTAAATGGTTGGTCAGCACAGTTGGGCCCTGCGCTATGAACCTTGAGGCTTCTTCTATATGAGGGCACAAGTGAGTGAGGTGGTAATCCTTACACAACTTGCAAGGAAACTTAACCTTATGTTTAGACTGCTTGTGCCCCCTAGCATTTCAGGCGTTCTTTTCATTAGGATTGACATTTTCATTCCTATTCCCACCCTTATGACTATTTTTACCCTTCTTCCTATTCCTTCCGGGTTGTTGGTTACCCTTCTGGTCCGACGATTGCACTGAAAGCACACTCACCGTTTGGGTGGGTTGAGATGAAGCTATGGCTTGTCCCAAGGCATATTGGTTGATAGAAAATTGATTGACCTGTTGTACAACCAAATTTGCAGGTTTGGTACTCGTAAAACCAACAATGCCATTGTCATGTGGTCCAGGTTTGACCTTAGGGTCGAAACTAGAATGCAGAGCATTAGGAATGATCTCATATAACAAACTGAATTGAGCATAAATCAAATCCAATTCTTGCGCCCTAAAAATGGCTTGTTCCTCACTCTGAAATCCAAACGTAGAAACATCCTTCACTATATAAGGTAGTAATGTTTTAAGGAACCACTCGAGGAGAAACTCAAGCGGTATGAAGGCTTTAATCAATCTCTTCTGTCTACACCACTCTCGGATATGGTCCAAGATATGCATGGCTTTGTCATGCCAAAATTTCGACAAGAGTTTTGTACCAACGTCGTAATGCACTGGTAGTTGGAAGTGGTTGAGAAAATTCATAGCTAGGTCATCGAACAAAATGAATTCCCCCTAGGTAACTCTATGTACCATTTCGCTGCAAGCCTGGTGAGGGTGCATTGAAACAGCCTTAAATGGATCGAATCTTCATGTAAGGAATTAGAAGAGCACCAAAGGTGAAATGTAGTAACATGTTCCCTAGGATATTCTCCTGGTTTTCCCTCAAATTTGGGGATGTCCGAGGGAAGCTTATTAGGGACAGCTGGCCAAGTTGGGTCATGAGATACTGGATCGTTTGTTAGTCTCAACAAGTCAGGAAAATTTAACGTTGCGAGGAAAGGGAGCCTAGGTTGATCAGGTTTATGACATGCTCCCTGATAATTTTGGTTCACATAAGACTGATTACCGTAACCACCATGGACATGGCCATAGTTCCCTCCTCCCGTTTGACCCATGTAGGGTGGCAGGCAATCACCATAATGTGGTGTACCATGACTATTTGGGTCTACAAAGCCATAATTTGGGGAGTAAGTGGGTTGTTGATACCCATGCCCATAAGGTGAATAAATCTGTCCATACTACAATCCATAATATGGTCCATAAGAAGTCCCATGAGATGTCCCATGAGAAACTCCGTAAGTAGGAATATGACCTTCAGAAGTAGGAATATGACCTCCAGAAGTAGGAATACGACCTCTAGAGACAACAAGAGGTACTTGACTCTAAGATAGGACTACATGAGTAGCAGCACTATGAACATGACTCATAGAACATTCCGGCCCAAAGGACCATGTGAATGAGGGGGAGGAATAACATTCGAAGAACTAGTAATAGAGAACTAAGGGACATGTGAAACAATGTAAGTGGTATTCCCTATAGTCACTCATCTTGGTTTTGGTATCCAAAAAGGACTACTAACACCAAGTATAGAACAAACATATGATGTAGCCTCCATCGCTGGGATGGAGGGTGCAATGTGACTCGTGTTCCCAAACCTCTCCACATGGAAATGACTAGGAATGCCCCCAGGCATAGTGTTAGGTTCAAACTCTGACTCAGCATGCTATGCTGAATCATGTGCAGGAATACCAGACATGTCATAACTAGTGCTCACAAGTTCATGATGATTCTCGTCACCCAGAAACCAATACCAATGACCTATGAATGAGGGATCATACCCAGAGTGTGTAGGTATATAAGGTGAAGGATCATATGTAGGAGTAGGGTCTTCTTCCCCAACCTCATGAGGTGGAGAAGGCAGCTCAGGAATTTCATCTTCATGATCTCCCATCGTGTGTGGATCAATGTGAGAAGTAGTCCGCGTGGACTGTCTGTGTCTCTCTCCCAAAGGAGGAGGAGATGTAGACTCGCGGAAGTCCTGCTAAATGATGAGAATGACGAAGTGCCACACCCAAATCCACAATGACTCAAAAAATGAAAATGACTCTTCTAATTACGCAAACCCTAGGCAAGCTAGCATGCACAGAGCATATGCCTATATAATCTAAATCCAATCACAAGCAAACAAGGGTAGGATATGTGAGCTGTTGAATGAAGTAGGTATGTCTTGCCTAGGAGAGGCTTGAGACTTCCATACACAACAGGCGGAGGTTCGTAGCCAATTATTGTGGCCCTCAGCTTGAACACATATAACAACTATGCTGTTCGACCCCAACCTAGCTGGGAAACCTACAAAGTAACCCCTGTGAAGTACCCCCTCAATAACCTAGGTAAGGAAACTAAGGTCACCTCAATATAATCAATGCTCAGGTGGACAGTCGCAGGTGGGATTGAACGTATGGGCAGGGTAACAAAGCCCGAAACTCTTGAAAGAGCCCCCAGATATGAATACAATCCTGGAAATATCTTCGCTGCTACTCAGTTATGACTAGGGGTCATCCCAATCAATAACCGCTTACATTTCCTCATGCTTAGCTCCCTTGTAAGAGGAGGATCCCGAGAAACACTAATTATACCAAGGAATTTCACACTCTCACCTGGATAGACACATACATGTTGTTTTGTGGTATTGGAGAATTTATTCACAATGAACTATTCCAAGACCCTAAAACCTAAACTTGTTGGTGTACCCTATCAAAGAAAATAGTGTAATCCATTTTAATCAAGCGTTGATTTTATTTGGATTTATTACTCAAAAAATATAGATTACCATGCAACCAATGGTGTTATGACGCAACATGAAGCAAAATGCACACCTAACAATTAATGCAAATGCATTGTGTCGAATGAAAAACAGGGCATGCTTCTACATGAAATGCAAAATTTTCTTCAAATGACAAATGCAATCATTCCTATATGAAATCCTCACTAATACTTCTCTAAGCAAACCTAGTGCAAGTACCATGCAAAATGCAAAGTGTAAAGATGCATAATGATGCAAAGAAGCAAATATTTTTTGATTTTTTGAATAAAAATGAGATAATAAAGAAAAAGAATGACTCTACCACCCCCAGACTCTGCAAGCACAATAAAAAAACAATGACGCAAAGCACTAAGATAAAAGAGACCTAATGCACTAATCCCAAAAGAAAAAATCGAAAATGCAATGACAAGAACATTCTTAAAAAAAATTTACCCTAAAAATCGTCTCTGGTCAGAAACAGAGGTGTATACAGACTCTAGAAGCATCAAAGGAGACTCAGCAGTCATCAAAACTAACCCATCAACACTCAATGTTCCTCTAAAAGGAAAAACTCAGGGCATAAGCGACTATGTGCAGGAAACCCGCATATGTACACGGAAATATCAGGAAAACCCGCACCTACACGCGAATGTGAGGAAAAAACTCGCGTACAGGAAGAAAAAGAGATAAAAATGAAGGAAAACAGATAAGCTGAGACAAAATTCACAACTATCAAACACTACCAAGCAAACATGCCCCCAGACCTGACTCAGAAATAGAGAAATTAGACCAATTCAAGAACTATGAATGCCGATAAAAACCCCCAAAGGATAATTACTAGGAACTCCCCAGCGGAGTCATCAATTTTGTTACAGAGAGAAATTCCTATGTCTTGGGGTACAAAAACAAACAAATTGACACCAGAAATCAATCCTTTCCTACATGCAAGAGAAAACAAATATCTAACACTAAAGGATCTTGATTTGTACCTTATTCTGAACGGTTGATGTAGATCCCCATTCAGCTTTCCAACTCCAGCTTGTATTGATAAATTGCTTCCTCAAGACTCAACAAACAAGACAAGCATGCTATATATAATTGTGTTAGACCTACTCTAGCATATATAATCAATAACATATAGGAATCTAAAAGCATCCATGGATCATATACTCATTTAAACACACATTATTGGACAAGAAAATATATTTCTATCAATATCAAACATTGATTACAATACATTAGAGGAATTTTGGGGTCTAAAATGGGCCTCCTAAGGAAAATAATAAAATAATAGTTAAAATAATAAAATAATATTGATTAATTTTGGAGGAAGAAAGAAAAAAACTACTTTTTGTGTTCGTATTTTCGACATATCTCCTTGTTTTTTTACTCAAATTTCGATCGGGAGAGCTTGTTGGATGCGGAATCAAATTCCGCATCCAACGAGCTCTCCCGATCGAAATTTGAGTAAAAACACAGGGAGATATGTCGAAAATACGAACAAAAAAAGTAATTTTTTTTAATGACAAATATGTCAATTCAATCATTATGGTTGACTTATTTTATTGAAATTCTATTGGTTCTTGAATTCCAACTCACAAAAACTTATTTTTGCACGTTTTCTTATAAGGCCCATTTTAGACCCCAAATTTCCTCTAATGAGTGACAACCTCTGCCGGCACGTCTGTGAATCGGAGAAACTGAGTCCCCCACTTGGGCCTCCACCACTTCAATTCTCCATCTCTCAATAGAAAGCTCACAAGCAAAAGTAAATCTTGGGAAGAACACAAAAGTGCTCCAAGGGACAAAGGGGTGCAGACTCAAGTATAAACTCCGGGAAGAATGGACTATAGTTTTCTTGCTCTTCAATTCCTCTCTCTTCAATGTATCCGAAGGGTTGCTTATATAGCTCTTCAATGGGGTAATGAAAGGTTGAATTCGAGTGATCTCAAGGCATATGGAAGGCCAGGAGACAAGTGAGTCAGATCCACATCAAGGAAAACTCCAAAAAAATTTGGCCTTTTGCACAAGTCCCGATGTACGTGGGTTTAAGTGTCAAATCCGCGTATATACAGGAGAAAGGGATTAAAAGTCACGTATGGAAATTATTGCATGTTTTTAGGGATGATCTTGGAAACATAAAAGGTACAAAAATGGTCCATGGGGTCTAAAGAGTCTGTAGAGGGACAGGGAAGGCCATAAAGGTGTGATTCACCATGTGTGGTGAAATCAGCTATAACAATAAGTCTTGGGTTTCTTCCTTTAATAATTTTAAGGCCCCTAAACTCATATCTAATGCTCAAGACCTCCTAAAGGTGATGGAATACTCTCTTTGAGGATAAGAATATCCTAGGGAACTGATGTCTGATTCTTTAAAATATTGTCCATGGCTCTAGATACCTCAAAGATTCCTTTAGGGCATAAGGAATGTGAGTCCTTCCTTAATTATGTACAGATCCTCAAGATCCCTAACTACTATTCAAAACCATATAATGGCATAGAAATCCCTACTCAAACACTAAAGATACTCTCAAGAATAGATGTGTGTTTTTTCAAGTTGTTTATTTTGTTTGTGGATTCTTAAAAGGTTTTTCCAAGGATTAAAGACCAAGTTTTCTCCATCAAGCATGTATAGGGCACCCAACACCCATACCAGGTTCTCAAAAATATGACAGCACTAATATCACCACTTAGATGAATAATATGCTCTTTGAAGCTCATGTGTGGTGGTTTTAGGAATTGTTCTTAGCCAAATATGCCTAAAATTTCCATTCCGACCTAAGTGCCACTCTTTTATCCCCAACCATGTTTAATGTGTTAACACCTATAATTAGTATTAAAATTCTCTTTGTGCCACAAAAAAACCCACTCAAAGGAGACAGATATTGTGGAAAGGTCGATGGTAGTTGTTTAAGATGTCATTCTTAGCTATATGTACCTAGAATCTTCCTTTAGCTCCTATTTCCAAATTTCCATTCCTTAACCATGTTTAGGGCCCTAACACCTATGCTAATTCTCAAAAACATCTTAATAGTGCCCATATTTTTACTATAAGGAAAAATATCCCCTTGAGAGGTTCACTTTGGTGGTTGGAGACATCATTGTTAGACCTTTAGGTCTACAGTTTTCCTATATAACCCATTGCATGAGCTTCCTACACCAGCCATGGTTAATACGTCAACACCTAAACCTAGTGTTCAAAAACTCTTAGTGGTACCCATATCTCCTCTTGGTGGATAGCGATACCCTGAGGAGATCATGTGTGATTTTTCAATATGATGTTGTTGGCCCTACCTACCCATATCCCAACTTGTAGGAAAATGATACTCTTAGGAGATCGATAATGATGGTTCAAGGTGTTGTTCATGAAGTAGGTTACCTAAAAAATTGTTTTAGACACTAAGTCTTAGTTTCCTGTCTTATCCATGTCTTTGGTCCCACGACCCATCCTTAGTTCTAAAAGCCTTCTAATGGTGCCATGTTACAACTTAGAGGTCAAATAACATGCATAGAGGCAATGTGCAGTAGGTTAAGGGTTTATTCATGGCCCTTGAGTTTCAATGGTTACATTTTAGGACTAAGACTAATTTTTCATCACTCTATCTTGTTTTAGGCCTCAATACTTACACATATTTCTCAAAATACCATAACGGTTCCAATATTCTATATTGAAGGTGAATGATCTCCCTGAGAATCCATTTGTGTTTGTCCAAGGCATTATTATTAGAATTGGAAGCACAAAATACCCCTTTAGGGACTAAGGCCTAGGTTTCCTCCTTCCACCATGTTCAAGGCCTTATGAACAATACCTTCTGCTAAAGAGTTCATAATGGTGTTCACATCACCATTTTGAGGTCAAACATCCCCTTGAGAATTCATGTGTTTTAGCTCAAGGAATCATTCTTGGGAATAAATTCATTAATATGGATTTAATGGATTAGGATCAGGAATTTTATACCAACCATGTCTAAGGCCCTGAGACACATACTCTGCAACAACTATTTGCTAGATAGGTTGATGTGTGGTTGATCAAGGCATGTATATTTACCCTAAATGAATATAAATTTACTCCGTGGAATAATTCCTAGCTTTCCTTCCTCAATCATGTTCAAGGTATAGAGACTCATACCTATTATACAAAATGTTCTAATGCCACTTGTATCCCCACTTGAAGGTGAGGATAATATTGAGAGGTATTAGGTGGTGTTTTGAGGTATTGTTGATTGCCACGAGTACCTATAATATTTATTTGGAGTCATATCCCCACATTTCCTCCCCAAACCATGTCACATTCCTTGAAATAAATAAACACTAAGCAAAATATTCCTATGTATCCCTTATCCCCACTCAAAATAAAATGATACCCTTCATATCACTAGCCAACTGAATACAGTAATTTTTGGCCTCCATTTATTCTTCCTTAGTTTTTCCCATTTTTAATATGTTGGTTGGATGTCGGCCCTATTGATGTATATGTAACATCAAAATTTATTTCAATTGTATTTCTTATATATTGTAACCCGATGTTTATCTAGGATGTACTTGAGTTATGTCATGCCCCGATGTTCCTATCATGAAGGTCTATCATGTAAACAAGTCATGTAAAGTCATTGTAGGTAAACCTCCTATTGTCTAAGGGTTAAATTCCCTGCAGTTCCGGGGCACTAGGGTTATTAGACTCTCCTAGTAGAGGTCGGCCCTGGTAGGGTTTTAGTCATGTCAGGATTAGTATAAATAGAGAACTGGAGTCTCTATTTAACACACAACTCATACACACTCAAGTGTAGCACATAGTTGAGGAAGGAGAAGACACTAGGGCTATATAAGAAGAAGGATACTGCTGTCAAAGATCACTTACTGTTTTGGGATTTTCTATTTTGGTGCTGATTCTATCTTTGAGGAAGTTGCGGGGTTTTCTCCATTTATGGTTTCCCTGAGGAAAAACACGGTGTTCATTGTCTCTTGTGTTTGATTGCTGTGCTTGTTATTCTCTCAGTTAAAGATCCTAATAATGCTAGCTTAATGTTGAAAAACTAACATGGTATCAGAGCTAACCTGAGAAGAAGACACTATGCAGCTGTGGGAACTAGGGATTCCTAGTTTGTGGATCTTCCTCCACATATTTTCAGCAAAAGTAAGGTGGGATAACTCTCCTCCTTAGGGCACATCTTTCCATCGAGGTAGAATCCAATTCTGAGGTTTTTCAGTTTTGGACTCGACACTGCTTCTGGAAATTAGGGATTTTCATAGAAGAGGAATTTTTTAGTGAGCCCAGGCCTGAATTGATCTCCTCCCCAAAATTGAAGTTAGGGATAAATTTCAAGGAATTTGGGTGGACAGAACTCCAGAAAAGCAAAACCCTAATTTGCTCCTAATCCAGTACTGTAGGATTTCAGCTCCAAATCCAGATATGACATCTTGACCTGGTAAGATCTAAATATTTTGTATTTCCATTTGAGGTTCTCAGTTTAAGATGTCTCATCATACCAAGCTTGATGAAAATATTGAGGGAGCTGATAAATTCCGCGCTTGGAAGTATAGGATCTCCCTGGTACTGGAAGAAAATGAGTTAGACTCCTACATCCATGAGGGGGTTCCAGTTCCAGAGGGGGATGAGGCTAAGGCATTACATAAGAAGAATATGGTTATGGCAAAGAGGATCATTGCTGATTCTATCAAGGATCAACTTATCCCACAGGTGTCCTCCCTCAAGACACCTAAAGTTATGTTTGATGCCCTAACCAAATTGTTTGAAGGGAAGAACATAAACCAAAAGATGACTCTGAGGAATCAACTAAAGAGTGTGAAGATCCAGAGTGCAGAGACCATCTATTCTTACTTCACAAGGGTTTCTCAAATCAAGGAATAATTGGAAGCAGTAGATGAAGAAGTGGAGATTGCATAAATTGTGATGACCACCTTGAATGGTCTCCCCAGGACATGGGACTCTTTCATTCAAGGGATCTCTACTAGAAATAAGTTAGTCAAGTTCAGCGGACTGTGGGAAGAATGTTCTCAAGAAGAAGCTCGGATAGCAACTCGAGAAGAGAAGATGGGAAGTGAAGATCAAGCTCTCACAGTACAATCCAAGAAGTCCAGATCCATCCATCACAGAAGTAAGTACTCTCATCTTAGAAATAACTCTAGGAAGCCTAGAGATAGGTCTAAGTACATTTTCTATACATGTGATAAAAAAGGACACATTTCTAGAGATTGTCCTAAGAACAAAAGTAGCTCTCACAATAAGAAGGGACACAAGAAAAGACATCATGTTCATGCTGCAGAGGATGATGAACCTTCATGAAAGAGAACCAAATATGAAAGTGAAGATTCTTCAAGCGAGGATGAATATGTTTTGATCTCCGCTCTCACAGGTAACATTACTCATGGAAGTGATGATTGGATTATAGATAGTGGGGCTTCCAAACATATGATTGGATTCAAGGAATCCTTTATGAAACTCTCAGAACATGAATCACCTCACAAGGTGAAGATAGGAGATGACTACCAATATCCAATAAAAGGTAGTGGGGAATCTTCCTATAAGCTAGACTCTGGAAAGTCTATAACAATGAAGGAAGTGTTGTTTGTGCTAAAACTCAAGAAGAACCTTCTCTCCATATCAACATTGGATGAAAAAAGAATGAGGGTTGCATTCATAGATGGTCAAGTCATCATGTGGCCAAAAGGAAAGACTATTGATGATGCAATAGTGATTGGTGAACAAGAAGGAGGTTTGTACAAATTGAAAGGCCATCTAGAACAAGATTTGGTCCATGACACAATAGAGGCAAGTGAACTTTGGCATAGAAGGCTTGCACATGTGCATTATAGAGCACTACCTCTTGCAAAAAAAGTTGTTGAAGGTCTTCCAGAAATGCAAGCAAAACATGATGGGGTCTGCAAAGGATGTGCGAAGGGAAAGAACACAAAGAAGACATTTCCAAGTAGCGAAAGAAAAGAAAAAGAAATCTTGGAAATCATCCACTCCGATGTATGCAGTCCTATGTCATCAAGCTCACTAAGCGAGTATGCATATTATGTTTCTTTTATTGATGACTTTTCTATGAAGACATGGGTTTACTTCATGAAGAACAAAGATGAATTATTCAGCAAATTCAAGGAATTCAAAGCATTGATCGAGAACCACACTGAAAAGAAGATCAAGAATTTTCAATCAGATAATGGCGGAGAATTCACTTCAAATGAATTCAAAGAGCTATGTAAAGAATTAGGGATTAAGAGGGAGTTGTCCACTCCTTATAATCCTCAACAGAATGGAAGAACAAAACTATCATGGAAGCTGGAAGAGCTATGATTCATGATCAAGATCTTCCTATGCATCTTTGGGTAGAAGCTGCTAGAACAACAATGTATGTATAGAACCATACTCCACATAGAGTACTCAAGAACAAGACTCTTGAAGAAGTCTTTTCCAGCAAGAAACTAGAAGTCAGCCATCTCAGAATATTTGGATATCCTATGTACATACACATTCCAAAAGAGAAGAGAACAAAATTAGATCCTTGAGGAAAGAAGGGTATATTTGTGGGATACTTTGAAAGCTTGAAGGCTTACAGAATCTATTTCCCAGGATACAAGAAGATTGACATCAACAAGGATGTGACATTTGATGAAGACACAGCTTACAACAAATCTAGAAAGAGACCTGCTGAAGAACCTGAAGAAGCAGAAGCACCCAGAATTCATGACACAACCATGTATGAAGAAATTAAAGAAAAAGATCGAGAATTTGAAGAACCACAAAGACCTGTAGATCCACCTCTAGAGAAGAATCCTCATAAGAGGAAACCTGCTTGTGTATGAGAACTTATCCAAGGTGTGGAAAGATATGGGGCTCCAGAAGAGAATCACAGAGAAAGAAAGAGGACCAGATCCTGCTTTGGGTATGTAGCTTTACTATGTGATTTCATTGACAAAGAACCTTCTAGTTATGAAGAAGCAGAAAAACAGAAAGAATGGAAGGATGCTATGATCGAATAATATCAATCGATCATGAATAATGATGTTTGGGATGTTTTCCCAAGATCAGAAGGGAAGTCAGTTGTAACTTCCAAATGGATCTAAAAGATCAAGCATGCTACAGACGGTAGCATTGAAAAATATAAAACAAGATTTGTGGCTCAGGGTTTCTCTCAGAAAGAAGGAATATATTATGAAGAAACCTTTGCACCTGTAGCTAGATACACTTCCATCAGATCAGTACTAGCTCTAGCTACAGTGATGAAATGGAAGATACACCAGATGGATGTCAAGACTGCTTTCTTGAATGGTGTAGTAGAAGAGGAAGTGTATGTGGAGAAATAACTCGGTTTCGAGGCACATGATAGGGAGTCTCATGTATGTAGATTGAAGAAATCCCTGTACGGTTTGAAACAGGCACCCAGGACTTGGTACTGCAGAATTGACAGCTTTCTATTTAGTTTGGGCTTTACCAAGAGTAAAGTAGATTCCAACCTGTACTACAATATTGAAGATGGAAACCCAGTGATGCTTCTACTATATGTAGATGATCTGTTTGTAACAGGTATGGATGGGTTGATTGCTGATATGAAGAGAAAGCTTGCTGCCAAGTTTGAAATGAAGGACTTGGGTATGATGCATTATTTCTTAGGTATGGAGGTGTGGCAGAGTACAGAGGGAATCTTCCTTAGACAAGGGAAGTATGCAGTAGAGATCCTGAAGAGGTTTGGGATGATGGACTGCAAGGCTATGGCCACACCTATGGCATCGAACTTGAAGCTATTGAGTGATGCTTCATTAGAGTCGGTTGATGCTATGATGTATCATCAGATAATTGGGTCCTTAATGTACCTGACGAACACGAGACCAGACATTTGCTTTGCTGTGAACACTTTGAGCCAGTTCTTGATAGATCCAAGAAATGTTCACTTGATTGTTGCAAAGCATATTTTGAGGCACCTAAGGGGTATAGTTGATTATGGGCTCAAGTATGAGTCGAATCAAAAGATTAACCTGGAGGGTTATGTCGATTTATATTGGGCAGGCATTTCCATCGATAGGAAGAGCACTTCAGGATTTTGCTTCAGTATGGGATTAGGTGTGATCTCTTGGTTTAGTAGGAAGCAATCCCGCGTTGCACTGAGTACAGCTGAAGCAAAGTATGTTGCAGCATATTCAGCTAGTTGTGAGGCAGTATGGCTGAGGAAGCTACTGTCTGATTTATTTGATCTCCAGTTAGATGCTACTTGTATATACTATGACAACCAGAGTTGTGTAAAGTTGTCAAAGAATCCATTATTCCATGACAATTCGAAGCATATCGAGATCAAGTATCACTATATCAGGGATATGGTGCAGAGAGGAGCAGTGAAGCTCCAGTATGTTGCGACAGATGAACAGATAGCTGATGTGTTGACTAAGCCATTGGCTAGGGTGAAGTTTGAGTACTTCAGGGAGAAGCTTGGTGTTCTCCAGATTGAGGTTCCTCCAAAGAGGAAGTGATGTGTCCATGCTGAGCCCTTCTAACATGGTGAGAGGATTGGTTCCTTCCATGATCATATGTAAGTGTTGTTCCATTCTGACATGGTGAGAGGATTGGTTCCTTCCATGGTCGGATGTAAGAGTTATGACATGGTGAGAGGATTGGTTCCTTCCATTGTCAGGTATATGTGGATGCCACATCCAGCATGAAAAAGGGTTGGATCTATGAAGACACATCTAGTATGAAAAAGGTCCAGCTCTGTGATGCCTCATCTGGTATGAAAAAGGATCAGCTCTATGATGCCTCATCTAGTATGAAAATGGACTAGCTCTGAGAAGACTCATCTAGTATGAAAAAGGAATAGCTCTAAGTAGCTGCCACATCTGGTATGAAAAAGGACCAGCTCCGTGATGCCTCATCTGGTATCAAAAAAGACCAGCTCTGTGATGCCTCATCTAGTATGAAAAAGGAATAGCTCTAAGAAGACTCATCTAGTATTGAAAAGGACTAGCTTTGAGTAGCTACCACATCTAGTATGAAAAAGGACCAGCTTTGTGATGCCTCATCTAGTATGAAAAAGGACCAGCTCTGTGATGCCTCATCTAGTATGAAAAAGGACTAGCTTTGAGATGATACATCCAGTATGAAAAAGGACTAGATTTGTAGAGGTTCCTATGACGAGAAGAATCAAGAGATAGCACTTGTGATGATTCCCAGTGATGGCCAGATCGAGTGATGATGATCCAGATCTAGTGATGATGATCCAGCAGAAATGATCCGGATCGAGTGATGATCCAGATCTAGTGATGATGCCCAATGATGATCTAGATCAAGTGATGATCCAGATCCAGTGATGATGTCCAGTGATGATCCAGACCGAGTGATGATCCAGATCCGATGATGAAGATGACTTAAAGATGAATATGACTTGAAGATGAAGATGACTTGAAGATGAATAAGACTTGAAGATGACAAGGACTCGATGATGATCCAGAATATTGAGAGAAGAATAATTGTGTTGAAAATTGTGTCGAAAGAATACCTTCCTAGTTAAGAGGGAGTGTTGATGTATATGTAACTTCGGAATGTATTTCACTTGTATTTCTTATATATTGTAACCCAATGTTTATCCAGGATGTACTTGAGTTATGTCATGCCCCGATGTTCCTATCGGGAAGGTCTATCATGTAAACAAGTCATGTCAAGTCATTGTGGGTAACCCTCCTATTGTCTAAGGGTTAAATTCCCCACAGTTCTGGGGCACTAGGGTTATTAGACTCTGCTAGTAGAGGTTGGCCCTGGTAGGGTTTTAGTCATGTCAGGATTAGTATAAATAGAGAACTGGAGTCTCCATTTAACACACAACTCATACACACTCAAGTGTAGCACATAGTTGAGGAAGGAGAAGACACAGGGGCTAGATAAGAAGAAGGATACTGCTGTCGGAGATCACTTACTATTTTGGGATTTTCTATTTTGGTGCTGATTCTATATTTGAGGAAGTTGTAGGGTTTTATCCATTTATGGTTTCCCTGAGGAAAAACACTATGTTCATTTTCTCTTGTGTTTGACTATTGTGCTTGTTATTCTCTTAGTTAAAGATCCTAATAATGCTAGCTTTATGTTGAAAAACTAACAGGCCCTTGTCAGAATGTCATAAGATCCCTTCATTGTGAAGGAACATTCTTGTCATATCCCCATCAGATCTTGTCTTCCCCTAGGTGCATTCTTATATGCCTATTATTAAGGGATTCTTCCAGTATATCCACCTCCTCCCATGGACGAATACGTTCCCACCATTCCCTCTCTTCCCATACTTGGAGGTCCTAATTGTCTTCTCAGTTTCTCCATATGTATTTGACCTTAGTAATTCCTTGGGTGATACTTTCTTCTAGGATCCGTTGAAAATCCATTCCTCACTTGAGAGGGGGTAATTGTTGCCATGAGTACTCCCGTACCTATGTTTTTTGGCCATTCCTTACTTCCCAGAAGCTATGTTCCTGGACCAACCTCCTTCCTAGCCATGATGTTCTCCATAAGTGGGATCCAAAAATATCTTATGAGAACTGTATAAGATTTATTATATCCCATCCCTTAGAATACTTAATATGCCACATCTTCGCTCAAGTTTCCTAAGCATGGGTGACCCCTATCCACCATAGATTGGCCCCACTTACCACATTTGCATGTTCAAGGTCCTTGAGGCCTAAATTCCCCTGGTGTTTAGGGATGCAGGTCGTTTTCCATTTCACTAGAGCCCACTTACACCTTTCATTGGTGCCATTCCATAGGAATTCCCATTGCATGTTCCTTATCTCTTTCAAGATGGCCTTTGGAGCTGCCAAGGTAGAAAAGAGATAAGTAAACATTTCATGTAGCACTAATTTCACCAGTACAAATCTATTAGCCAAATTAAGGGGTCTCACAGTCCATATTTTCAACCACTTTTTCAAACTCTCCAACAATTCGATCAAAGATCCCTTTTTGGAAATTGAATTCACAAAAGGGGTTCCTTGGTATTTGGATGGAAGGGAGATCTCTTGGAAGCCCAATATCTGACATATATTCCTTCTTAAGATTTTGGGGGTGTTAAAGAAGGATACTTGGGATTTTTGGTCATTGGTTTCCAAACTCGAGGCTTTTCCAAAGTTGGAAAGACAATTTTTGAGCTTTCAAGCTTCTTGGACCTATGGGTAACCCATCAACATTGTATCATCCAAAAACTATTGGTGGATTTTTTTTTCCACGGTTGGGTGAAATCTTATCCCTTTGAGATTGTCGTTGTCCCTCAAAGCTACAATTGACCTACCCAACCCTTTCTCCATGAGGATGAGGAGAAAAGGGGATACGTGATCTCCATGTCTTATTCCCATCAATTGCTTAATGAGACCTGATGGAACCCCATTAAGAAGAATGTAGAAGAAGGATGACGACACTAAGTTCATTATCCATTCAATCCACTTTGTATTAAACCCAAAATTCGTTAGGATACTTCTAATAAATTTTCGATTGGTTTTCTCATAGGATTTGTCTATCTCCAATTTCATAATCATTCCTAGTATTTTCTTTGCTTTTTAAAAATGAAGCATATCATGGACCAAAATAATGTTGTATGTTATCTTCCAACCCTCAATAAAGCCCGACTATTCAAGGGAGATTAGGCCTGGTAGGAGGGGTTTGAGTCTACTTGCAATTACCTTAGTTATGATTTTGTATATGAAATTGCATAGGCTTATGGGCCTAAATTTGTCTGGAGAAACATCCCCTTCACATTTTGGAATGAGAGTAAGAAATGTAGCATTAAAATATAGCAGAATCCTTCTTAAGACCCTAGCATCGTCGACTATATTCCACACTTTCAGCTTGATTAGATCCCCAAAATGATGAAATAATTTCATCGTGAATCCATATGGGTCTAGGGATTTTCCTTCTGTCATCTGGAAAACTGCTTCCTCAACATCAACAAGGGATATAGGTTTCATCAAGAGTTCATTTTGTTCGTGGAAAAATAGTGAAGGGATGAACCTCTTATTTCGTTAATGTCCCCCCTCCTATCCTACCTTGCGCTAGACATTATATCCTTGAAATGTTAGTTCAAGTTGGTTTCTATTTCCTCCTTGGTTTCCATCCATTCCTCTCTGGAATTATTAATTGAGAATATTTTATTCTACAGCCTGTTCTGAATGACCGAGCACTGGAATAATTTTGTATTTATCTCCCCCTCTTTTAACCATCGATTCCTAGACTTTTTTTGCCAGAGAATTTCCTGTTGTCTTTCCCTCTCTTTTATTTTAGAAAAAAGGCTGAATTCTTCCATCTTCAAGTTGGTGGTATACTGATCATTCATCCTAATGAATTGGACCTCCTACAAGATGGATTCCATTATCCTTTTATCAGCAAAATATTACCAAATTCATCCTTGTTCCTTTTTTTAACCCTTTCATTCAATCCTTTAAACTTCTGATGAAATTTGTACATACTCTAGCCAGATCCTTCGCTTATTTCATCCCACCAAGCCCTTATCGTTTCAGTTAATGTTGGATTCGATAGACAAAATTGTTCAAACCTGAAGGGTTTTTTGAACTAGGACTCCAACCCACTCCACATTAATTCAATTAACCAATGATCTGATACTACTCCTGGAAGAGTAGTTGAATGGAATTCACTTCTTATGTCCAATATGGATTCAAACACCAAGAATCTGTGAAGACAAGAAGCAATGTGTCTGTCCCCCATCCTCTTATTGTTCCATGTAAACCATCCCTCCCTAGGAGTGATATCTACAAGTCGTAATTCTTCAATGATTTCTTTGAATGTCTCACATTCTTCCTCCATCTTGCACTAACCATCTTTATTCTCATCTAGAGAGGTTATGAGATTGAAGTCACCCCGTAAAACCCAATGTTTACTACCCATCCTTTCCTAGATTTTTTGTATTGATTTGATGAAATCCATATTTTCTACATCATTATGAGGTATGTATACATTTGTCACCACTCCTTCAACTGAGAACCCTATTACCTTAAAATATTCTGATATGAAGCATTGGTTAGCTTGGAATTCTCCTAAGCTCACCCTATTGGGTCCCACAAGATTCCCAAGCCTCCCACATATCCACTTGCATTGATGCCAATCCCTTCGATTCCCTTCCAAATTTTCTTACTTAGTTCCTAGACCTAAGTTGTCGGGCACTAAGTCTCTTGTAAGAAGACTATAAATAGATTTTTTATCTTGATCGTCTTGATCAAGATATTTTCTTTTTGTGGGATGTTTAGGCCTCATGTATTCCATGATACGATATTCATTGGGTAACTTAAAATCCTAAAAAAACATTAATGGTAGGGTATTGTTCTGACTCTATCAAACGTCGGCCTACTTCTCCTACTCTCGGTTTGTTCAATTTCCTTCACATCTTCTTGTTTTGATCTTCAAACTTCTGTTTTTGTCTCCTTGTGAGAGTCTATGCTAATCCCTAACTAGTTTCAGGCCTGAGATTTGAGGATAGATTCTTTTAACATGATCACTTTATCCTATAGGACATATCCTTTTCCTACATATGCACAGGCTTGCTCGATCCCATCGAGGTCCAGATATCCTATATCCATATCCTATGCTTCCTCTCTTGTTTCTCGATCCCCAACCTCTTGATTCTTCTCTTTTGTAGGCTCATCTTCCATCTGGGAAGTTATATCCATTGTATTTAGGTGGGGATTATCTCCCTACTTTCCTTCTAATAGATTTTCATAGGTTTCCTCTGAGAGGTATCCAACACCTTGAATTTATTAGATTTTGATATCTTCTTGTTCACCTCCTAGTTGTCCTTCTTCCTCCCTCCTCACTTACTTGATAATAACCTAGTGAAACCTTGATCAATGTTTTCCTCTTCCTTCCCCAATGTTTTCTTTGGACATTTCATGGGACATTCCCTAAACAAGTGACCATATTCATGGAACCTTCGATACTGAAATGGTATCTGTTCATAATATAGGGTTTGCACCCAGTTCTCATCTTCCCATGACATTCTGATCACTTTTGGTAGATATTTTTTCAGATCCATGTAGACATAGATCCTTGCATATGTTGTGTATCTTTGGATCCTGGTTTATTATGAGATTTTGATGAATTTTCCTAGATATTTCCTAAGATATTCCAATATTTTCGGGTCCAAGTATTCACTTGATAATGAATACAACCTAATCCATACTAGCGCTAATTTCATGTCTTCCTTCTCTGGGAGAAACCTTTCCTTATAGTTTCTTAGGAATAAGCCTTCTATGTAAAAGAAATACAAACCCCCATCCAGAAATATGTTCCTATCTTGCACATTAAGAAAGTAGATGGTGAAAAAAACCCTTGGAGCCCAATTGAATATCATATTGCTCCTTGGGTTTCCAAGAGGAGTTGACCCACTAGACTAGGGATTTTTCTAAAGGATACATTTCCACAAACTTCCCAATCGGTGCATGATATTGCATATACTGGATTCATTCCCAGAGAGTTCCCAAGGTATTCTAGTATTTTCGGGTCTTGGTATTTACCCGACAATGAGTACAACCTGATCCATACTAGCATTACTTTCACATATTCCTTATCTGGATGGAAATTTTCCTTCCAAGATCTTAGGAATAATCCCGTTGAGTAAAATAAATATGACCCCCCATCCAGAACTTTGTTCCTATCTTCCACATTAAGAAAGAGATTGTGAAAAACACCTTGGAACCCAACTTAAGATGATAGTGCCCCTTGGGTTTCCAAGAGGAGTTGATCTACTAGACTAGGGACTTTTATGAAGGTTGCATTCCCACAAAATTCCCAATCAGTGCGTGGTCTTGCATATACTAGACTCATTCCCTGATATTCGAAGATATGACATGCATGGTAAGAATCGGGGCCACTTTAGGCATGCAATGCCATGGATTCTGATCCATCGATCTTCCTATTTGGGTCTCAGGTTGGTATGGAGATATCAGGATGTCCCTGATACGCAGCCCTACCGAGGTAGAAACTAGGGAGGCTAAGTTTCATTCCTCCCCCCTTGACCTCTTCCATGCTTCTGTCAGTCCGCCCCCCTTCCCAAATCCTCGACAACTCCTTCTACCTCCCAGTCTTTTCAAAGAAATTGTATGTTTTCTTTAACCTAATTCCATTAGTGTTATCAATTACTTTTACTTATAATTTTGTTTAAATTGAACTAAAATTACCAACATTTCTATTATTTAATGAGAAGGTAGCAAACCAACAAAAGGCAGATTTTGACTTCAACAAACTTGGCTTTTATTTTGGCCACTCTATAGTGGTATTGTAATAAAAGTCCACAGTATACAAGGCACATAATACAACAAAAACTAAAAGGGTGCAAACTCTGATCACAATATAATATAACATGAAATTAGCCTTTTCAAGGTCAACTCACATATTTAACCAATAATATATAAGATACATCTATTTTATTTAAAATTTAGATTATAATTATTCTAATTCTAAAGCTAAATATTAATATATAAATTTAATTTACAAAGTAATTGAAAAGTAAGATGTTTATAAATACTTAACGTATTACATAATACTCACATAATACTCTCCCTTTCGCAAGTGTAATATCTTTTATTGCTACTTTATAATATTAATAATTAAAAAATGATTATTTTTATTGATTGTCAATATTAAAATGCATATTTATTTTTTTAAAAGTTCTAAAAATAATAATTTAATTGAATTAATCATGTGAATTTATTTGTTTAAATAGTGTAAAAATAAGAAATTGAATTTGTTGGGATTGTAATGTAAAAACTCATAAATTAGTCTTGATCATTTATTTGAATGGAAAAAATTATAAATAATTAATTCAAATTATAACTTACAAAATAATTATTTGTGAAATAGTCATGTTTATTGTGAAAATCCTCATAAATAAATCCTACATGTACATGTCCATGTGACAAATAATTATTAGCACCACTTTATGGTACTTGCTAACATGGCATTTCTCTTAACATACTTGAGTAAATACATAATTTCCAATAAACATTTACACCGTATTAACACCACAAAATATAAGTGGTGCTAATACCACCACTTTAACACCACAAATTGTAACTGGTGTTAATACCACCACCTTAACACCACAAAATTGTAAGTTTTTTTAATAGCACCACTTTAACCCCATAAACTGTAAGTGGTGCTAACTTATGGTGCTAAAAGATTATTTTTCTTGTTGTGATAGAATATATTGCAATATGCTTCAAACTCTTCCCCATCAAGACTGATCCTACTTGATAGGCTTGGTTGGTCCTGCTAATTTGGAGGGTTGAGATGCTTTATTGGACATTCTTATAGTTTTGAGGTGATGGCATGGTATTGGAAATTTATGAAGGCTACGATCATGATTGAAGAAGCAAACAAGCGGAATACACACATGGGTATCTATTTTAAAGAAAGATAACTAAAGTTTGATTGTAAATTCACAAGCGTTCAAATTAAATTATAAAAGACGTCATCGAGAGCCAAAGTCGATATCAAAATATACTTGCAACGGAATTAGTGCGTAGATTTAATGTGACTTACCTCATGAGACTTACTTGGCTTTCAATGGACGACTGTTGCGATCTGGGATTAACTGCCACACAACTATTGCAACTCACTTGCAATATTATATAACAAAATATTTAAACAATATTTGTGTGGAACACTCATGTGCATAAAAACGCGAATCTTACCAGTGAAATAAATATGGATTCTTTGTGTCTTTCACTTATGGTAAATGTAAACAA
>LPNX010222045.1:369087-379288 GCA_001517045.1 Pseudotsuga menziesii | reverse complement strand
TCCTCCAAAATTAATCAATATTATTTTATTATTTTAACTATTATTTTATTATTTTCCTTAGGAGGCCCATTTTAGACCCCAAAATTCCTCTAATGATTCTCTCTTCTCCAAATTTACAATCTTCTTCATATAAGAAACTTTTGCCGACTAAAATTGCTTCTCTCTGAAGCTACTGACTTAACATTAAAGATTGTATTAACTCTCTACCTAGAAAATTAGCTTCATAAATTGAATTCAACTAGCTTATATACAAGAGACGTGATCTCTTCATCCTATAAGACTATGTGACAGTTTCTAACCTACTATAGACTCTAGCATAGTCAGCTAATGTGTTTTTCGGATCAACAAATAATTAATATTTCCAACAATCCCACTTAATTATGAGCAGATTGAGATTTAAAACAAAATTATACAAATTTTTTCAGAGCTGAAAGTTGCACTATTCATGACATATTTTATTTTGTAGAACTTTTCATTCCTAAATAACTTCGGAGATACTAGAATGTATCGCTTTCCAATGTTTTTGTGAAGATGTTTGCAAGCTGATCTTCAGACCTGCGAAATTCTAAACGAATTTCCTTGTTGTTCACCAATTATCTTATAAAATGATGCCTTGTATCAATGTGTTTGGTTTTCTTGTGAAACACATGATTCTTTGACAAGGAAATGGCTAAATTGTTCTCACAAAAAATGGTTGTTGGTTCTTGCTGGTTTGGTGATAGGTTTTTGAACATTCTTCTCATCCAAACAACTTGACATGCAATGCTTGTAGCTGCGACATAATCTGATTTTGTTGAAGATAGAGTTACTATGGGTTGTTTTTTTGAAGCCTGCGAAACAACACCTGTATGGAAATGAAATGGGTCCCTAGATGTGCTTTTCTTGTCATATGTGCTTCCTCCATTGTCACTAATAGTGTATCAAATGAGTTTACATTATGCCAAGTTCTTTCATGCCACTTACATACCTCAAAATTATTTTACCTGCTTTCCAATGAGAGTCTTTTCGTGACTCCATGAATCTTGAGATGAGGCTTACTCCATACATGATGTCTAGTCTCTTTTCTCTTAAATACATAAGGTTTCTAACAATCCTCTTAAAAAGCATGGGATCTACAGTTGATCCATTATCATCCTTTCTCAATTCTAAACCTTTTATTACTGGTGTTGGGGTTTCCTTACAATTATGCATGCTAAATCTTTTTAAATATGTACTTGCATACTCGGACTATGATATAAAAATACCACTTTCAGACTGCTGGAATTCAATGCCCAGGAAAAACTTCATGAGCCCCAAATCAGTCATTTCAAATTCACATTCCATAACTGTTCTAAATTCTCTTATGCCAAAATCACCAGTAAATATTAAATCATCTACATACAGAAAGACAATTAACATGTTACCTTTATCATTCACTTTGGTATACAATGTTGGTTCACTTTCACTTCTGTGAAATCTATTCTCAATGAGATATGAATCAATGCGACTGTACCAAGCTCTCGGAGCTTGCTTCAAACCATAGAGCACCTTTTTCAGCCTGTACAATTTGTGTTCTTGTCCTGGAACTTCATAGCCTTATGGTTGTTCCACATATACTTCTTCACCCAGATAGCCATTCAATAATGTTGATTTAACATCCATTTGATGAACATGTCATTTATTTTGAGCAGCGATGGCCAAAACTGTTCTGATTGTATCCATGCATGCAACTGCTGCAAAAATTTCATTGAAATCAATGTCATGTTTTTCTTTGAACCCTCTTGCTACCATTCTTTCGTTGTTCTTCTGCACTATCACATCAACATCTTGCTTGGTATTGTAAATCCATTTGACGCTAATTACATCTTTATCTTTTGGTACATCTACCAGCTCCCATGTCTGGTTTTTCTCAATGCATTCTATTTCTTTATCCATGGCTTGTGCCCATACTTCTTCTTCAATAGCTTCCTCAAATGTTAGTGGAAAATCTATTTGAGAAAATAATACAAAGATAGAGAAGCAATTTGGTGTACCATCTTCATATATTTCACGCATACTTCTTATGTTCAATGGATATATTGATGTCGAACTACTTGATGGAGTCTGCTGTCCTCTTGGTGTGTTTGACGATATAGCTTGAGCTGCAACTTGTGTTGACGTTCCTTGTGTTGAACCATGTCGTCGTGTCATGGGATTTGATGGTGCTGTGACAGGTTGACTTACATGTGTTGTTTGAACTATTTCCTCCATCATACCATCATGCTCGAAATTCGACACAATCTTGACATTTTTCTTGACGGTTCCATCACATGATTCATTCTCGACGAATTGAACGTCATGACTGATGATCACTTTCCTTGTGATGGGATCATACAATTTGTCTACTTTTTTGTCTTTAGAACAGCCAAAAAAAATACATTTCTGTCCTTTGTTGGCTAATTTGTTTCTCAGCTCATCTGGCACATGAGAATCTGTGACACAACCAAAAAATTTTAAATGTGAAACACTATGATTCATACATGTCCATGCTTCTTGAGGAAATTTGTTCTTCACGCTCTTTGTTATAAATCGGTTCATAATGTATATAGTAGTTGCGACTGCTTCAGCCCAATATTCATTTGGAAAATGCTTGGCTACCATCATGTTGTGCACCATTTCCATAATGGTTTTTCTCTTTCTCTCTATGACACCGTTCTGCTGAGTTGTATACCATGAAGTGAATTGCTTCTATATTCCATGGGTTTTGCAGAAATTTAGAAATTAGTTTGAAACATATTCACCGCCTTTGTCCATCCTTAGTATTTTGATGCAGCGACCACTCTAGTTCTCCACGAGTGCCTTGAACTGCTGAAAACAACTAAATGCATCAGATTATGTTACAAAAAATATACATTAGAGGAAATTTCAACTCAAAATGGGCCTCCTAAAATGAATTAATAAAATAATAGTTAAAATAATAAAATAATATTTATTAATTTTGGAGGAAGAAAAGAAAAAAACTACTTTTTTGTTTGTATTTTTGACATATCTCCCTGTGTTTTTACTCAAATTTCGATCGGGAGAGCTCGATCCAATGAGTACCCACTTTTCATACTTTTGACGGACCCTGCTACCCCAAAAACAAGAAATACCTGAAAAAACAGAATGATGACACCATCATTCCATTTTTTCAGGTATTTCTTGTTTTTGGGGTAGCGGGGTCCGGAAAAAGTATGCCGAGTGGGCACTCGTTGGATGTGTAATTTAATTCCGCATCCAATGAGCTCTCTCGATCGAAATTTGAGTAAAAACACAGGGAGATATGTCAAAAATACAAACAAAAAAGTAGTTTTTTTATGATACCTATCCCCAAATTTATATTAAAAAAGTGTTTAAGACCTATACAGTATTGCAAATTTAAAGCAATTTCATTGGCTAACACATGATGACATGGAATTTGAATAAAAGTTAAAAGGCCCATTTTGAGTTGAAATTTCCTCTAATGGCCATTTTTTCTTGAGTATCCATCAATAAAAGTAAGAAAATAATTATAGCCACCAAGGTATGATGTCTGTATTGGGCCACAAATATCATAGTGAATGATCTCAAGTGGTGTGTGTGCTCTATATGACTTTCTGACTAGAAAAGTTTCTCTATGTTGCTTTCCGAAAATGCATCCTTCACAAACTCTGTCTGGTTTGTCAATTAATGGAAATAATTTTATCATGTTCTTTGTGTGCAATAGATTCAGCGCACCAAAATTTAGATGTCCAAATCTGAAATGCCATATCTAGGAATCATCCTGAACTTCTGTTAGAAATGCATCTTGAATTTCAGCGTTGTCATTTTCTTTCTTGTCGTAGTGTACGACTTCTTATTTTCTTTCTGCCTTGAATGCATCTCTATTATTGTCTAGAACTAGATTTAGTGGAAACAAGCAATTGCTTGTCATTGGGACTTTTGCTATGAGCTAGTTGCTTGGATGGATGTCTTTAATCACACAGTTATTGTCTTCCATGTAGACTTTGTAACCGTTCTGTATTAGTTTTCCAATACTCAATAAATTATTCTTCAAACCTTCAACATAATAGAGATTAGGAATATACTTATGCTCCCCCTGTTTAGTTAGAATACTAACATTACCTTTTACTAAAACAGTGTCTTGGACATTATTTCCAAGTGTAACATAAGTTTGAACTGAATTATCTAGACTAGAAAATAAATTTAAATTACCAGTCATATGATTACTGCAACCTAAATCTAAATACCATATTTTGCATGGACTTTCTTGGATGGTATTGCATTCAATTGGGGATGCGCATGCCATCAACATTGCACTCGACAAAGTGCTGGTGTTCGTCGACTAGTACTGGATTTTATTTCCTTGGTCATATTGCTTCTTCCTACATTCATATGCATAATGACAAAATTTCTTGCAATAATGACATTGGATTTTTTTATTTATCAAACCTTAGACCACTTGGATGACTTGGGTTCTGATTCTGTCCTCAACTAGCGACATCTGTGGGACTGTTGATGCATCCTCCTCTTGAGAAGTTTCTTTGTTATCCTTTGCAAATATTTCTCCCCCTGCCTCTTCCATGACTTATGGATGACTGTGCTGCAAATGCACCTTCTAATGTTGTATTTGTTATGCTGAGTATGTGTTCATGATTGATGAGTCAAGCTTGCATCTCATCAATGGTGAACAATATCATGTCTTCGTTTTCTTCCAAGGTCACAACCAAGGATTCAAATATTGGGGGAAGAATTCTGATAATTTTTTCAATCACTTTGTGGGCTGTTATGGTTTCTCCATGATATTTCAGTTGATTTATCAAACCAACAACTCTATTATAGAATGATTCTACTGACTCTGTTTATTTCATGGATAGAGATTCAAAATATCTTCTCAGAATTTGTAGTTTGGAAGTTTTTACCTTGTCCAAACGTTGATAAGAAGTCCCCAATGTGTCCCATGCTTGCTTTGTGGTATTTGTTATTGCTACTCTTCGGAGTATGCTTTCATGCATGGCTTGGTGTCTGTAGAATAGAGATTTTCCATATTTATTCCTCTATTCCCTCAAGATATATTTCTCATATTGTGAGATATTATTCTATGTCACTTGATTTGCTAGTTCTATATAGCCATTTGAACAATATCCCAAACATCTTGATCTCTTAAAAAATCCTTCATTGTTAGAGATCAATAGTCATAATTCTTTCCTGTAAAAATTGGAGTTTGTAAACTCGACATATTTGAATCGAAAGTAGAAGCCATTTTTAATTTTTAACTTCCCTTAAAAAATAATTTTCCCCTTTTAGGACAAGATTTATTTCCTAAATATGCTATGATACCAGATCTCGGGAAAAATGGTGGTCATGCCAATTAACTTGAGTTACTGCACATCAAAACCATTTTGTTTTCCCTTTTCACTTTTGCAAAATAGTCTTGCAACCAAAATATACTTGCAACGGAATGACTACGTAGAGTTACCACGACTTACTTTTCACCTGACTCACTTTACCTTGAGAGACTTACTTGGCTCTCAACCCACTTTTACTGTGATATGAATTAGGTTGTGACCAACTCATGTGCGACCAACATTTGGTTCGACACACAACTTTATATTTCCTAGTCTAAAGACTTAGGAATATGAAAAACACTTTTCATTGCGGTGATCTGGGATTAACTACGACACAACTATTGCAACTCACTTGCAATATTATATAACCAAATATTTAAACAAGATTTGTGTAGAACACTCATGTGCATAAAAACTAGAATTTTATGCGGTGAAATAAATATGGATTCTTTGTGTCTTTCACTTACAGTAAATGTAAACAACATTCACTAAGGTATATGTGGAGAAGATATGAGACTAAATAAAAAAATTCATTCAACCATAAACTACTGATTTATATTTCTTGTGATGGTATAACAAAGAACTATTTCTGTAAATACAAACTTTGAATTTACGAGGATGTTTCACCTGTTATAGAGCTTCGCCTCTCAACTCCTTTACAAAAAACAAAAATCTTGAGATTCAAACTATTCATAGAGTTTTTATTCTTCTTCTTCGTACTTTTCTTCTCCTCTGTCTCTTTGTCTGTTTGTGCATTCTCTCTTCTCCATATTTACATTTTTCTTCATATAGGAAACTTTTGCCGACTAAAATTGCTTCTCTCTGAAGCGACTGACTCAACATTAAAGACTGTAACAACTCTCTACCTATAAATTTAACTAGCTTATATATGAGAGATGTGATCTCTTCATCCTGTCAGACTGTCTGATAGTTTTTGACCTGCTACAGACTCTGATAGAGTCTGCTGATGTGTTTTTCAGATCAATGAATAATGTATATTTCCAACAGTATGGGAGATGTTGTATAGGTCCTCAACCCAAATGGTATCTTCACCTTGTTCACATTAACACTCAATGTCTAATTTCGAAGGATGTTGATCACCATCCTGCATTAATCCGGCCTAATAGTAGATACTATGCCTATGATTATTTATATATGTTCATATTCCCAAATTTATAGCATCCTTGTTATGATCCTCAGCTTGGACTTTATATTACTGGTCAAGTTCACCCCATGTAATTGATGGTATAGTAAATTGGGAGTTAACTAGCAGACATGACTAATAGGGGATGTTCTCAGGAAGGATCACCGGTGTTAAAAGCTTCCCAGTAGATATCAATAAAATCAGCTGTATTTGAATGGGAATTAACACTCCAAGAAGCTATTCCAAAATATGATGCATAGCACAAATAATCGATCATGAACTCATTCTCCTTTTCAATTTCCCAAATGATCTGGCCATCGTTTTAGATTGTTCCTTTCAATGCGTCGCTGATGTCAATAAGTGGAGGGATTGGAGGGATCGTAGTGTTGATTGTGTTGTTAGTTTTTTCATTATTTAAGCTAGCATTATGTTAAGATCTTTTCACTGAGAGAATAACAAGCACAACAATAACATAAGCACATCACATGAAACAAGAGACACAAAGAGTTTTGGTAGGGGAAACCTAAATGGAGAAAACCCCTCAACTTCCTCTAAGATAGAATCACCACAAGATGTGAAACCCAAAATAGTAAGATGACCTCCCAACACAGCAGCCTTCTGTCTTCTGTCAAGCCCAAGAATTTCCTTCTCCAAAAGTACGCCACACTTGAAAGAGCAAGTGATGTAATTCACAAGTGATAAATAGAGAGACTCTCACTCTCTATTTATATTATTCCATTGACTTGAAGTGCACTCAACCATGTAGGCTTAAATTATAATTAATTACTTGAGCCTACACCTTAATTAGTGTATAATAACCCAAGTGCCCCTAAACTGTGGGGACTTACCTAATGACTTGATATGACTTGTTTACATTATTAATCCTCCCGATCGGAACATAGGGGCATGACCACATGACTCAAATACATAATAGAAACATCTCGGAATAAACATCGGGTTACAATATATGAAATACATAAAAGAATAAATTCCGAAGTTACATATACATCAACACTCCCTCTTAACTAGGAAGGTATTCTTTTGACACAATTTTCAGCACTGGTCTTCTTCTCTGTATCACTGGACCATGTTCGTCTTCAAGTCATCTTCATCTTCAAGTCATATGGATCTGGATCATCTCTTGATCTGGATCATCATACAAAGGCATCACTGGATCTAGATCATCACTCGATCTGGATCAACATCACTGGACTGGATCTGGATCATCACTCGATCTGGATCATCTCTCTGGACTAGATCTGGATCATCACTCGATTTGGATCATCACTGCTAGATCTGGATCATCACTCGATCTGGATCTCTCGGAGTCATCATACCTGGATTTGGATCATCTCTCGATCTGGATCTCCACTGGTCATCATCATGGGTATACTATCTCGTCATATGAAGTTCTACAGAGCTAGCCCTTTTTTATGCTGGTTGTAGGCCTACCCTCATGTAGGTCTTCGCCCAGCACTTACATCTGACCTACTCGTCAGAAAGGCATGCCCAGCACTTACATCTGACCTACTCATCAGAAAGGCCCAGCACTTACATCTGATCAACACATGATGCGAAGACTGGCTCAATCATCTCTATCTGATCAACACATGATGCCAAGATAGATACTGCACTTACATCTGATCAACACATGATGCAAAGAATGGCACTGCACTTACGTCTGATCAACACATGATGTGAAGACTGGCACAACACTTACGTCTGATCAACACATGATGCGAAGACTGGCTCAATCACCTCTATCTGATCAACACATGATGCCAAGATAGATACTACACTTACGTCTGATCAACACATGATGCAAATACTGGCACAGCACTTACGTCTGATCAACACATGATGCAAAGACTGGCTCAATCACCTCTATCTGATCAACACATGATGCCAAGATAGATACTGCACTTACGTCTGATCAACACATGATGCGAAGACTGGCACAGCACTTACGTCTGATCAACACATGATGCAAAGACTGGCTCAATCACCTCTATCTGATCAACACATGATGCCAAGATAGATATTGCACTTACGTCTGATCAACACATGATGCAAAGATTGGCACAGCATTTATGTCTGATCAACACGTGATGCGAAGACTCTCAACTCTAATGAGGAGAGATTTCTGCACTTACATCTGACATGGAAGGAACTAAATATTTTAGCCATGAACAGAATGGTTCAGCCCTTACATCTGATCAAGTGGGAACACATCCCTCTCACCATGTCAGAATGGCTCTGGATCTCATCACTATCTCTGGGAGGAAGCCTCGATCTGGAGAACACCAAGTCTCTCTCTGAAGTACTCGAACATCATCCTAGCCAATGGCTTCGTCAATACATCAGCTATCTGTTCCTCCGTCGCAACATATAGGAGCTTCACTGCTCCTCTCTGCACCATATCCCTGATATAGTGATATTTGATCTCAATATGCTTCGACCTGTCATGGAACACTGGATTCTCGGACAACTTCACACAACTCTAGTTGTCGTAGTGTATAAAGGTAGCATCTAACTGGAGATCAAATATATCTGACAGTAGCTTCCGTAGCCATACTGCCTCACAACTAGTTGAACAAGTTGCAACATACTCTGCTTCAGTTGTACTCAGTGCCACACAGGATTGCTTCCTGCTAAACCAAGAGATCACACCTGATCCCATACTGAAGCAACATCCTGAAGTACTCTTCCCGTCGATGGCACTGCCTGCCCAATCAGAATCAACATAACCCTCCAGGTTAATCTTTTGATTCACATTGTACTTGAGCCCATAATCAATTGTACCCCTACATGCTTTGCAACCATCAGGTGAACATGTCTCAATGTGTTCACAGCAAAGCAAATATCTGGTCTCAGGTACATCAAGGAACCAATCATTTGACGATACATCATAGTATCAACTGTCTCTGAAGAAGCATCACTCAATAGCTTCAGGTTCGATGCCATAGGTGAGGCCATTCAGTCCATCATCCTGAACCTCTTCAGGATCTCTACTGCATACTTCCCTTGTCCAAGGAAGATTCCATCTGAACTCTGCCACACCTCCATACCTAGAACAATAGTGCATCGACACATAACAGGAGCATCACTGGTCTTCTGCCTTTCAACCTTGAAGCAAAGGTCAGAATCCGCTTTACTCTCAGTAAAGCCTAGAGTCATCAGTAATCTATCCATCCTGTCGTATCATGTCGAACCTTAGGATTTTCTGCAGCCACTCCCTCTGAAGCGAAGCATCATACTCCCTCTGTCTTCCATACTCTATGCACTGAAACATTCTGTACTGGAGTGACAAGTAGTATCCATCTAGGATCACTAGATACTAAGATCCTCTATCTTGAAATTCTTCAAAAGTTCATCTTGCACCCATCTGTGAGCTTGTCATCCTCTATCAACCTTGTAGCAAAGGTTAAGATATTCTTCAAGCTCATCATGTATGTGTTATAGCATGATGTTTCCATCTACTGCATGATGGAGCTATGAAATTCTCTTCAGGTCTCGATACTACGCCCAGACATCATTCTTCTTGAACTGATCTTCCCTTTCTTCTTGGTGGCTGGAAGGTTCTACATCAATGATGTCACTGCACTCGTCATATTATTCTTTGTCTTTGAACTGTCGTCACTTGTTCTTCGGAACAAGTCTTCATTCTTATTTTCTTGTAGGCGATTATGTATGCGATCTTTCCTACAAGTCAAATGCATTTGCATGGTTAGAA
>LPNX010222045.1:335803-368817 GCA_001517045.1 Pseudotsuga menziesii | reverse complement strand
TAATCACTTCCTTCTGGAACACATTCCTTGAATGAATGAATTCCACGATCCTGGGAGGCCATTCAAGGTGGCCATCATCACTTCTGCATTCTTCACTTTTTATTTTACCATTTCAAGTTGTTCTTTGATTTGAGAGACTCTTATGACTGCATGGTCTCTGCATTCTGGATCTTCACATTCTTCAACTGGTTTCTTTAGGTCCTATTCTGACTTTGTTCTTCCCTTCAAATAGCTTCAAATTCAGGAAGACCTTCAACAACATTACTTGCAATAGGTAGTGCTATGTAATGCACATGTGCAAGCCTTCTATGCCAAAGCTCATTTGGCTCTACTATGTCATGGATTAAGGCTTGTTCTAGATATCCCTTCAATTCATACAATCCTCCTTCTTGTTCTCCAATCACTACCGCATCATCGATAGTCTTTCCTTTTGGTCACATGATGATTTGACCATCTATGAATGCAACCTGCATTCCAGAGTCTAGCTTGTATGAAAATTCCTCACTACCTTTTATTGGATATTGGTAGTCATCTACAAGTTTCACCTTGTGAGGTGATTCATGTTCTGATAGTCTTACAAAGGATTCCTTGAATCCCATCATATGTTTGGAAGCCCCACTGTCTATAATCCAATCATCACTTCCATGAGTAATGTTACCTACGAGAGCTGATATTAGAACATATTCATCCTCGGATGAAGAATCTTCACTTTCATATCTGGATCTCTTTCTGGATGGTTCATCATCCTTTGCAGCATGAGCATGATGTCTTCTTTGGCCTCGTCTCCCTCTGAAACTAGAACCTCCATCCTCATGTAGGTGTCCAATCCATTTTCTTCAGAGAGATCATATACTTCTAGGTTTGGAAGTTGTCAACTTCCGCAAGCTTTTAACTAAGCTGATCATATTGAAATGAGAACCTCAAATGGAAATAGCAAAGGATTAGATCTTACCGATTTGAGGTGTCCATCCTTGTCCCGGAGTTCGTTGATCTAGGGTTTGTCACAGAAACCCTAATTTTCAAAACTTGGAATCTTTCAGATCTGATTGGATGAACAGATAGATCTCTTCAAATGGAGCTGTCCAATGTACTCCTTTTCTGAAAACAGTGAAGTGAAACTCCCGTAACAGGAAGCCCTAATTTTCTGATTTCTTTTGCAGAAATTCCTGTTACTGTTTCTATGATATCTCCTGAATTAATGATCCTATGTGTCTAAAATTTCTCACTAAGGTAACCTCAAATGTCCCTGATCCAACACCATAGGTTTCATCAGAATTGATTTCACCATTTGGGATTTATGATCCTTTTCCCAAGGTGACCTGTTACTGGACTCTTCAGAACAACGAAGTTGTACGGCATGCCACGTGTCACTGGTTCATCTTCTGAGTCTTAAATTCGTACTAAATAAATTATAGTCTGTGCCCTTTTTGGAACATCTTCAGGAATTCCATTTGGACGTCTGTATCCCAAGATATTACAGATATTCCCAGGTGTCCTGTTTATGGATGATTTCTGGAAGAGGATGGAACCCTAACTTGGAGAGATCATATCTCCCAGAATATAGTGAATCAGAGGCTGAACTTTGGACAAAGTGTTTTCCAGGATTGTATCTTCGGCCCTTGCAATTTTCAGCTTCGGAGACTTTTCCAAGCTCGTAATATAGCGACTGTACCAAAACTTAGCAATTTTAGTATTTAGGGATTCTCCTAGCTCAGGGTCAAACTAGGGTTTGACTTTCCTGGAGATTTACCCAACCAAATTTCTTGATCCAGGTCTCTAAATTTCGGTTTTGATGAGAAGAACAATCCTATTCTGGTCTCACCCAAAAATTCCTCTTCTGTAGAAAGCCCTAATTTCCACATCGAAACTGAAAATGCTTGAAATTGAATTCCGCATCGACAGAACGATGCACCCTTCAAAGGAGAGTCATCCTAGCATACTCTTGCTGAAAATCTATGGAGTAAGATCCACAAAATAGGAAGCCCTATTTCTTGTAGCTGCACAATGTCTTCTTCTCAGGTTAGCTCTGATACCATGTTAGTTTTTTCATTATTTAAGCTAGCATTATGTTAAGATCTTTTCACTGAGAGAATAACAAGCACAGCAATAACATAAGCACATCACATGAAACAAGAGACACAAAGAGTTTTGGGAGGGGAAACCATAAATGGATAAAACCCCTCAACTTCCTCTAAGATAGAATCACCACAAGATGTGAAACCCAAAACAGTAAGATGACCTCCCAACACAGCAGCCTTCTGTCTTCTGTCAAGCCCAAGAATTTCCTTCTCCAAAAGTGCACCACACTTGAGAGAGCAAGTGATGTAATTCACAAGTGATAAATAGAGAGACTCTCACTCTCTATTTATATTATTCCATTGACTTGAAGTGCACTCAACCATGTAGGCTTAACTTATAATTAATTACTTGAGCCTACACCTTAATTAGTGTATAATAACCCAAGTGCCCCTAAACTGTGGGGACTTACCTAATGACTTGATATGACTTGTTTACATTATTAATCCTCCCGATCGAAACATCGGGGCATGACCACATGACTCAAATACATAATAGAAACATCCCGGAATAAACATCGGGTTACAATATATGAAATACATAGAATAATACATTCCGAAGTTACATATACATCAACATGTGTATCCAACAGAATTCTTAGTAGACATAGATGCTTCGTGTTGTAAATATTAGCTAATCACTGATCCATATAGCATATGAGTGGAATGTTTGTTAGAGAGGAATATTTCAAAGTGTCTAGTAGGTTATTTTTTGTAAGGATCTCATATATAATCTAGTCTAATTATATTTCTCAAGCTAAGTTTCTAGGTAAATAGTTAAGCCGCAAAAAGTTTTTTATAAGAAGAAGTCCATTCTAATTAGATATAAGGACAGAAATACACAAAAAAATAGAGAGAGGGGAAGAGAAGAATAGTGCAAGTGTGTGAAGAAGAAAAATTTAAATCTCTCTGAAGAGTTTGAAGCTCAAGCGTGTTTGTTTTATGAAAGTGTTGAGAGATGCAACTCTGTAAAAGGTGAAACATCCTTGTAAATTTTCAAGTTTGAATTGAAGGCTATAGTTCTTTCTTATGCTAACACAAGATATATAAATCCATAGTTTATGGTTTAATGCAAGTTTTATTTAGCCACACATATTATCTTGATTTACCTCAATGAAGTTTTTCTACATTTACCATTTAGTGAAATAAATAAAGAATCCATCCTTATTTCACCACCTAAAAGTTCTAGTATTTATCAGCAGAATGTTGGACACAAGTCATCTTTAATATTTTATTATATGATATTGTAATAGAGTCTAATAGTTTATCCAAAGTTACCCTCATTGAAAAGTGTTTTTTCATTTCTTATGTCCTTAGACCAAAATTTTTTTTCTCATAAAGTTTGACCAAAAGTTGTTCGGTCGAAGAGGAATTTAGTTGTAGGGGTAATTCCTGTTGCAACTTGTCTATCGCACTGAAACTCTATTGCATTAAAATTAATGTTTAAGTAAATCCCCTTTGCATAAGTCTCTCACAGTAATTACATCACAAGTATTTTTTGGGCAGCTTTAGGAAATAAACCTTGTCTTAAAAGGGAAAAAGTAAATTTCTATGTAAAATTAAACATTAAAAATGATAGTTACAAACTCCTGGTTCACACATATTGCACTTCTGGTTCACACATGTTGAGTTTACAGACTCCAATTTGTTAGAATAATCAACCCATAGTTACCTACATTAGACATTAATCATTAGAGGAAATTTCAACTCAAAATGGGCCTTTTAGCTTTAACTCAAATTCCATGTCATCATGTGTTAGCCAATGAAATTGCTTTAAATTTGAAATACCGTATAGGTCTTAAACACTTTTTTAATATAAATTTGGGGATAGGTATCATAAAAAAAAACTACTTTTTTTGTTTGTATTTTCGACATATCTCCCCGTGTTTTTCCTCAAATTTCGATAGGGATAGCTCGCTAGATGTGGAATTAAATTCCGCATCCAACGAGTACCCACTCGGCATACTTTTGACGGACCTCACTACCCCAAAAACAAGAAATACCTGAAAAAATGTGCATCACATTTTTTCAGGTATTTCTTGTTTTTGGGGTAGTAGGGTCCGTCAAAAGTATGCTGAGTGGGTACTCGTTGGATGCAGAATTTAATTCTGCATCCAGCGAGCTCTCCTGATCGAAATTTGAGGAAAAACACGGGGAGATATGTCGAAAATACAAACAAAAAAAGTAGTTTTTTTCTTTTCTTCCTCCAAAATTAATAAATATTATTTTATTATTTTAACTATTATTTATTAATTTTTTTTAGAAGACCCATATTGAGTTGAAATTTCCTCTAATGTTAAATTTTTTTGTCTTATTGCCTAGTTTCCTAGATTCTATTCTATGCTAGTTGCCTTCTACACATCCTAGAAGTCAACAAATGCTAAAACTGAGTCATGAAGTGCTTGGGAAACATCCTGGAAAATTGATTTAGCATGTCTTATTTATTCTAGATTCTCCAAAGTGCATATCTTCTTTTCTGAAAAGCTGCATTTTTTATTTTGGTTTAAAGCAAAAGGAAAAGCTAGACTAGGTGTAGTTGACTTGTGTTTTGCCCACATCATCCTCCCTCCTTTTATCCAAATAAAATCATGTATGAGTTGTCTTTCCATCCCTCTTTAGCTTTCCCACTTGACTTAGCAAATTTGTGAGCATCTTCATAGATTTGGAAACTGCTTTATGCACCTATGGGGGATTTCACTAGATTTGGTAAGCCTGCTTTTTTACTATTTCAAATGGCATATTTATGCATTCAATTCTCTCATGTAATGATATATTGTAGAATCCTATTACTTCACAAGGTTGACTATTGTACACTTATTCAATACAGATTAGTGTTATGCTCAAATTTCAATATCCTTTGGTGTTAATTTTTCATGTTTGATTAGAAATTTTGTGAGTGTAATTGTTCTATCTCTTTTGTTCAATTTTGACATGGTGTCAAAGCCTTTGTAGATCAATTTCTCTCCTTCCAAATTTTTATTGCAGGTTCGACATCATTGACTGGGAGCGCATTCTGCTGACTAGAGGGAATAGTTTTTGAGCTATGGACCAATCTCAGAAGATCATATTGAATCCATTCAACTTCTTTGAGTGGAAAGTTGAGATGGAGATATCATTGAGAGTGAAATGTCTCTACAGGGTGACTATGGAAAATGAGGCAAAGCCCAATGCAGCTGCAGAGAAAATTAAATGGCACAACATGAGGGATGAGGCCTATGGTCTTTTGTGTCTGAGCATTTCAAGAGACCTCCTCTTCCATCTTGATGGATTGGCATCACCTAATGAAGTGTGGGAGAATCTAGAAGAGATTTTTGGAAATACATATGAGATGAGAGGACATCAAATCGAGAATGAGGTGATCTCGTTGAGTCCCAGTAGCTTCGAATCATTTCAACTCTACTTTTCCAAGTTTAAGGCCCGTGTTTTGCAGTTGAAACAGTGTGGGATCAAAAAGAAGGAAGAGAAACTAGTCTTGGCCATACTCTATAAGCTTGGTCCTGAATATTCACTATTTGTTTCGACCTTCCATGCCACCAAGTTGATAGCTCAAGCCTGGAAGATGCCTAAGCTTACAGAGTTCATGGAATCCCTCACACAAGAGCAAGATAAGTTGGTGGTGATGGGCACCATCAAAGATTCCAAAGACCAATATTTGGTTGTTGGAGATTCAAGGGTGGATTCAAAAAACAAGAAAAAATCTAAAAATACACCTGAGCAAAAGAGAGACAAGTCTAAGTCTCAAGAGGAGCCCCAAGTTTCCAAGAAGAACTCCCAGAAGAAGAAGAACAAAGGAGAAATGAGCAAGTGCGCATACTGCAGTAAGGGATATCATCACGAGAAATCTTGTATGAAGAAGCAAATTGACATGTTCACCTAACTCCTAGAGAAGAATAACATGTCCCTTCCTAATTTCTCAAAGAAGAAGGAAGGAGGATCAAATTTAGAAGACAAAGAGAGAGTACGTGCCTTGGTTGCTGGCACATCAAGCTCACCTATCTTCATCAAAGATTCTAGATATTCTAGACACATGGTTTTGACAAAAGAGACATTCTCCTCTCTTCACATGTCGAAAGGGCCACCAATAGTTTTCGGAGATGACTCTCTCACTGGTAGTTTGGGGAAGGGTAGGATTGATCTTGACCATGGTAGTTTCAATAATGTGTTGTATGTTCCAGGTCTTGCCTCCAATGTCTTGTCAGTGTATCAAATGAATCACACTAGGTCTCCAAAGAAGGTAATATTATCCCCTGATGATGTTGAAATAACTGAGATTTTGAATGGTAAAGTCATAGAAAAAGGTGTTGTTGATCACACTTCGAATGTATACAAGTTTTCCCATTTTCTATCCTACTCAAACCCCTCTGCTCTTCTGATTCATGCTAATGAAGAAAGCAATATTTGGCATGAAATATTTGGCCATCTTAACTGCAAGTATCTTTCTGATTTGAGTGAAAAATATATGGTCATAGGGTTACCAAAGATCAAGTTTTCTAAGGGAGTCTGCCAAGGTTGTATCCTAGGAAGATACCCAGAGCACACGTATGAGAAAGCTAGTCATGACTGAACCTTTGCACCTCTTGAGCTGATCCATAGTGACATTGATGGTCCATTCTCTCATATGTCCATGAGTCAAGACAAATATGCACTGAACTTCATAGATGAATTTTCCAAGTATTGTTGGGTTTAATTCCTAAAGCATAAGTCTGAATTTTTTTACCTCTTCAAAGTCTTTAGAGCCTTGGTTGAAAACACGTATGGGAGGAAACTCAAGATTCTCAGATATGACAATGGTGGTGAGTATGTCAAGTCTGAGTTCATTCAGTATTATAAAGATCCAGGTATTTAGATGAAAAATTCAATCCCTTACACACCACAACAAAATGGTGTTGCTGAGAGAAAGAACACACCACTGAAGGAGATGGCAACCTGCATGATGGAGGCTAAGACTTTGCCACCAAAGTTTTGGGCCAAGGCTATAAACTATGCATCCTAAATCCAGAATAGGGTTCCTCATAAGCATCTTGATGGTATGACTCCTTTCGAATCTTGGAGTGGGCACAAGCCAGATGTGACCCATTTCAGGATTTTTGGCTCAAAGGCTTAGGCTAGAATTCCAACTGAAAAGAGGAAGGCTTTGAAACCCCAAATCCAAGAGTGCCTATTTGTTGGGTATTCTTAAGATTCGTAAGGGTACAATTTGATAAACTTGAGCACTAAGAAATATTTCATTGAAAGAAGTGTTCAGTTCCAAGAAGAGCCTTTTGTATCAGTTGAAGTTGGAGAGCCTTCTTCACCACCAGATCCATTGCTTATAAGTGGATAGACTAATGAGTTTTCTAATTCTAATATGTCTGATAATGATGATTTTATTGCATATCCTAACATTCCTACAAGACCAAAATTGGCATCAAATACCATTCATGCAGCTGGGGAACCAGCTGGAAATCTTAATGACACTAGGAGGACTAGATCTCAATTTGAGAGTGCCCTTTGTGTGAAAGATCCTCTATTTGCTTAGAAGTGCTATCTGATGGTTGAATCAAATTGACATACATATGAATATGCAGCACATGATCCAATATGGAAAACAATCATGAAATAAGAATTCAACTCGCTCCAGATGAACAACACTTGGGAACTCGTTGATCTTCCCCCAGGCAGGAAGCTAGTTCAATGTAAGTGGGTTTTCAAGACCAAGTTTGCTGCTGATGGTTCACATTTGAAATATAAGGAAATATTGGTAGCCAACAGCTACTCACAAGTACATGGTATTTAATACAATGAAACCTTTTCACCAGTGGCAAAGATGGACTCCATAAGGCTAGCTCTAGCCATTGCAGCTTCGAATCAGTGGGAAGTGCATCACATGGATGTGAAGTGTGCTTTCCTAAATGGAGATATCACTAAGGATATTAACATGTAGAAACCTGAAGGGTTTTTTTCTAATCCATCTTTAGTGTGCAGGTTCAAGAAATCATTGTATGGGCTCAAGCAAGCCCACAGGGCTTAGTATGCCAAGATTGATGGCTTTTTGCTATCACTGAGTTTTGTTCAATGCAAGTCTTATCCTAATGTCTACATGAAGATGATTCATGGTTATTTGATGATTATTGTCTTATATGTGGATAACCTATTGATTATAGGAAGTTCAAAGAAAGAGATTGCCTCATTGAAGGATGCAATGAACCATGCATTTTCTATGACAAATTTGGGATTGTTGAGCTAATTCTTGGGTCTCAAAATTGCTCAATCCCAATATAGAATCAAAATACATCAGTTAAAGTATGATTTGGATTTTTTGAACAAGTTCAACATGAAATATTGCAAGCCAAGAAAGTCTCCCTTCCTTTTAGGAGTTAATCTTGAAGAAGCAGGTTCTTCTCCTATGGTAAATAATACACTGTATAAGAAGTTGATTGGGTGTTTGCTTTATCTTACACACACTCGACCTGATCTATATTATCTAGTTATTATGGGTTCGAGATACATGGATCAGCCTCATGAGATCCACTGGAGAGAAGCCAAAAGGAACCTAAAATTTGTTCAAGGAACACGAACTCATGGGATCTTCTACAAATAAAAATCTGATCTTGATTTGATTGGGTTTACTGACAGTGATTGGGAAGGTGACAACACAGATCGAAAGTCTACATCAGGATATGTTTTCATTCTTGTAGAAGGACCAATTGGTTGGTCAAGTAATAAGCAGAGTGCCATAACATTCTCATCTACAAGAGAAGAGTATAGAGTTGTAAATGCAACAAATCAATGTTTGTGGTTGCAGGGGATACTTCAAGAATGTGGATTTGAATCAGAGTTTTCAACCATTATCTATTGTGATAATAAGAGCACCATTTGAATCTACAATGATCTAGTTCAGAGACAATGAACCAAGCACATTGAGATCCATATGCACTACATCAGACAGCTTGTGCATGATGGTACCATTGATCTACTCTTCTGTGCATCTTCATAACAAGTAGAAGACATCTTCACCAAATTTTATTGTGAGAAGACATTCAGCAATCTCAAATCACTACTGGGGATTTTTGATCATGCTATGAAGCATGATTGATGATAAGATTTCCAAAATTTTGTTTTTTTTGTCCATGTTTAAGGGAGGATTTTCCCACTAGGTTTTTTCCTCTTTCCTTGGTTGTATGGACAAGCAGTGTGTAAAGGGTGACTAAGATTTGTTGCTAGGCCCTATAGTTTTCTAATATTTACTCATAAATTCAGGCTTAAGGGGGAGTGTTAGAATAATCAACCCATAGTTACCTACATTAGACATTAATTTAATTATTTTTTTCTTATTACCTAGTTTCCTAGATTCCATTCTATGCTAGTTTCCTTCTACACATCCTAGAAGTCAAAACATGATAAAATTGATTCATTGAGCACTTAGGAAACATCCTAGAAACCAAATTCAGCATGTCTTATTTATTCTATATTCTCCAAAGCGCATATCTACTTTTTTATGAAAAGTTGCCTATTTTATTCTGATTTAAGGCCAAAGGAAAATATAGGCTAGGTGTAGTTGACTTGTTTTTCTCCCACATCATCCTCCATCCTTTTATCCAAATAAAACATATATTATTTGTCCTTCCATCCCTCTTTATCTTTCCCACTTGACTTAGCAAATTCATTAGCATCTTCATAGATTTGGAAACTGCTTTGTGCACCTATGGGGGATTTGGCTAGATTTGGTAAGCTTGCATTTTGACTATTTCGAATGTCATATTTATTCATTCTATTCTCTCATGTAATGATATCTTGTAGCAGCCTATTACTTCACAAGGTTGGATATTGTACAGTTATTCAATGCAGATTAGGGTTATGCTCCAATTTCAGTCTCCTTTGGTGTTAATTTTGCATGTTTGATTGGGAATTTCGTGAGTGTAATTGTTCTATCTCTTGGGTTCAATTTACAAACAATTTTAACAATAAATAATTATGAGTATTGGTATCTAACAAGGGATTCTTTTTTCAAAGGTCATTATTTTTTTGAGGTAGTTTAGAATGGTTATGCAGAACCGTCAGATCAGGGAGCATATAACAATATCACACAAGTTGAGAAGGATTCCCTGAGGGAGTAGAGGAATAAATATGGAAAAGTTATGTTCTACATACACCAAGCCATGCATGAAATCATAATACCAATATTAGCAGTAGAAATTACCGCTAAGATGACATGGGACACATTAGAGACCTCCTATCAAGGTTTGGACAAGGTAAAGAATTCCAAGTCGCAGATTCTCAGAAGAGATTTTGAATCTCTGTCAATCAAAGAAACAATGTCAATAAACTCATTTTACGCTAGAGTTGTTCATTTGATAAATCAACTAAAATATCACAGAGAAAATATAGAAAACGAAAGGGTTGTTGAAAAAATTCTTAGAAGTATTCCCCCAATATTTGAATCCTTGGTTGTGAGCTTGGAAGAAAACAAATACATGTCGGTGTCTACCATTGATGAGTTGCAAGCTTCGCTCATGAATCATGAACATAAAATCAACATATCAAATACATCATTGGAAGGTGCATTCACAGAATAGACATCCATAATCCATGGAAGAGGCAGAGACATAAATAATTATAGAGAAAGAGGAAGAAAGTTCTGAAGAGGAGGACGCAACAACAGTCCCACAAATTTCATTGGTAGAGGACATAATCATAACCCAAGTCATCCAAGTGGCCACATGTTTGAAAAATAAAAAATTCAATGTCATTATTGTAAGAAATTTTGTCATTATGCATATGAGTGTAGGAATAAGTTGTATGACCAAGGAAGGCAAGGGCAGAACCAGTCGATGACCATGTGTGCTTCATCTAGCAGAATCTTTAAGGCATGTACATCCCTAATTGAATGTAATACCATCCAAGAAAGTTCATGCGACATATGGTATTTATGTAATACACCATGAATAAATAATTTATTATTAATTCTCCTCAAAAAATACTTGAACTATTATTTTTGGCAGAATGTAAAGAATAAAACATTTTGTAATAAAACATTTTTATTTTAATAAAATGTGTAGAAAGGCAGGGGGGGAGGAAGTGGATATAGTTGTTAGAGAGTTTTTAACTCACAAGAGGAAAAGAAAAGTGGCTGAAGCCATTGTGTGAGAAATCAAGATGTAGGAGGCGTCATCCCCAAGAATCAGGTCAAAACTCCTAGTTGAGTCCTAAAGAGCATGATGCTCATAAATGTCCAAGTCTGAGAAAAAATACTATAAATTAGTATGTCCATGAGCAGAACAAGGCTAACATTGGATGGGGATTGAATTTGAGAATGTAAGAGATGGCACATTGAAGGATTTTTCTCTTGTGGTTCAATGAATAGGCTCGGGAGTTCTAGAGCAAAGTAACTTGGCTTCTCTTGGATTTTGGTTGGGAGGAACAACTTTTTCACTTTTGTTTTCCCAACAGTGGTGGGAGGTTCTAAATATATATTTCTTTTTACATTTATAGTAGTATGTTTTATTTATTCTTGATCTAGATAGGTTAAATTAGAAACTGAGTATAAATCAATCAGTCTAGCTTATTTATCAAGTTACTTTTTTATTATATTGATTATAAACATGATTGATTTAATTATGTTGATTATAAACATGTTTTTTTAATTTCTAGTATTTTTTTACGGATTATATATTGGAAATCGAAACTTAACACTTAATGGATATGTATCGAATTATATTGAATTCTTCCTATGCGACTGATTTACTAATGCACTCTTGCATTCTGTATCTATATTATTTTTCTAGTCTGTAGACAAAATATCTATGTCCTCTAATTATGTTAGCATTAGTTTATTCTAGCATAGACTTAAACATAATATATATCTATATATATATATATATATATATATATATATAATTCCATTGAATACAATCATAAAAACCTTATTAAGGTATGAAGTAGATCCATTACATACAAAGTAATCCTACTTATGATTTCAAATGATAATTAATCTTATATCATATAAGTTGGATCAAAGATCTAGTTTAATTAACCAGTTACATAGTAAAATTAATAATATCATGAACCGATCCTTTAAGGATCTATAGGTTTTTATTTCCATTTTGAGGATGCAATGTAACTAAAAGACTATATAAATTGTAGATCTACATTAATCAAACTATGAAATCTCTTATACAATATTTTCTATATTTTGTTTCAACAAACAAATGTAGATCGAATATCCTAACTAACATTATATTATCCACAAGTATGTGTAGGACAAATAAAATAAAATCAATTCTAATACTTTCACCAACTGGTGTGCTAGTTGTTACAACTATATTTGTGGCATCAAAAGCTTAGTCATAGAACAAGTCTTGTTTCCCTAGCAGAACAAAGCCCATGATTGATGGTAGCCGATTCTTAAAAAAAATATTTTTAACTACTTTATAATAAAGCACAGACCCTGCAGGTCGTATCAATTAATACAACCAACACAGTAAAGATAGGGTCATAAGTTTATACAAATACTACCTCCATCTATATAAGGGATAAACCCATAAACACAAAATACTATGATATCCATCATATTACCAAACAAAAGAAATATGATAACATTTTTAACAAACCACTGTGTTCCTGGCCATAAGACCATTGATGGTGGAAGCCACTAGATTTGATGTAAATAGTAAACAAGTTCAAAACAATTTAAAATGCATATTTAAATGGCACAATATTGAAGGTCGAGAATCATATATTAATAAATTAATAATAAGAAGTGGATTTAATACCATCTTCGATGGATTCCACGTTTAATTAAAAAGCAACATTAAACGAATAAGGAAATCCAAGTAAATACATTCAATTGGTGCCCAAACCCTATCAAGAAATAACTATGAATTTTACAGAACATTTAATTACATTTTCGAAGCATAGGTTGCACGATAAAACCGCGGGGTCTACAAAAACACATATAATTATTTCTCAGCACTTATCTTAAAAGTGGGCTGGGGCTACCTCTCTCGACGACACTTTCACATTTCGGCTTTACCTGCAACCAAAGCATTGAGGGTTGGTTTTATGCATCTACAAAAACTATAATAAAAAGAAGAAGTTAGTATTTAATGTTGTATAGTCTTACCTTGAAGTTTAAAAATGTAGTCCTTGGAGGAGGTGACCCTATAACCTCCCTCTCGAGTGACTTCACCTGCAGATAGTAAGTTACAGTCAGAAAAAAAATAAACAAATTTTTGTGATAGATGAATGAGGGAAACCTTGTTTAAAAAACCATTAACTTGGAATTTTCGCAGAGAGGACCAGGTGTCATCTCCTTCGGAGTAGCCTTATCCCTCATTTGACTATAAAGACAAGAAAAAAGAAACACAATCAATGTTGAATGATGGTTATTTACCAAGTAAAGTACAGTAGTGATGTTTTAGTAAAATTCTTACCTGTTAGTCAGGCAATGTCGAATGGTGAGGTCATGGCGAGTCTGGTTGGGCACAAAATTTATGATGCAACTACCATAGAAGAGGGGGAATCATGGTAAGACCTCAAAAAAATAAAATACCTCATGTTGTTAGCACATGCGTGCACCAGAAAAACCTTACACTCCTCACTTATCTTCATAGAATATCTCTTTGGCTCTCGCCATCTACTGGGCACATGGACCAAAAGTTAAATTTATTTCATTATATTAATTCTTACATATTAATCTATTGTAGTGGATCCGATTGATTGATAGTTGCAACCTCCCTCAATCGTGTATAGTCTAATATCATGAAAGGTTAATAAAATAGAAACAAGTGGTAATTGAATTATATTGTTTTAGAATCTTACTGTATATTTATACACATAGTTGGGATGGATGATTCAATTAACCATTATTGCTAGTATTTATTATGATGTGCATGAAACTCTTATTCAGATGATGTCAGATCTCTATACTCTTTTATTGTTCAATCTAAAATTTTAACTAAGCATACTCCAGTAATGGTCAAATGATTTTAATGACATTCCATTGATTATGATAAAAGTTTTATGTGTCGTATTTCATAAATATAGGTATGTTGACTACTAATTATTAGTATTGGGGATCCATACAAATTAGAAGTGTGTTGCATATTGCCAGAACATGTTGTTTTATGGAACCAAAAATATTTAATATAATAGTATAAGAAGAGTTCTTTTTTGAGGGTTTCATCTAGTTGATCATATAATAGTATTTGTTTTTACAAAAATGTTGGGTGAGTCTCTTTCTAAGATAGAATTTATTTTATGTTAGGTCATATTTAGAACATGGTACTACATATTCTAAAATTTGTGTCAAGTAAATTGAAATTAAATTTTAAATTTGACTTATGTAATGTTGCTTAGATCACTAAAATTTGAATTGGACTTATATAAAGTGAATTGGAGTGTGGTTATTAATAACTAGATATAATTTATAATTTAAGTGTTTTGACTCAAAAAATGAGATATCTAATTTTGTTTCAATGGGGGCGGTGCACTGGTTAGTTCAAATTTATGAAATCTTTGTAATGGAGCAGGCCCATGTTCAAACCTAATTTCATAGAGGTTTGTACGTAAGGAACGAACAATACCTTTTACACTTGAACTACTTTAATTTTATAAGAATGGTCTCCCTATAATAATAACTATGTACATATAAGTGTTACATATAATTTGTACATACTCGGAAATTCAATTTAAGTAAGTATCATATCTAGACATGTAATCTTGTAGATGTATTTGAACCCTCTTATCTAGCCATACTACCATATCCTATGTCACCTTCACATCCTATTAATATAAAGTTAATATTTTATCGACATAAATTAATATTATCCGTTTCTCTCTTATGGTTCAATTCATAAGTCAACATGCTCAAGAAATATAAACACTACTGGTATACATAGATTTTAGGGTATGATTAACATTATCATTATAGTACTTAGAATTGTATATATATAAAAAATTATAATATAATGTCATAGCCACAATTATAATATTTATTAATTAAAACAAAAGAGTAGTATTGAAAATAATCATTTTTTCTTATACATGTGCAATGAAAGGTTTTGAAGATTATTCATAGTAATTTGTTCATTGTTAGTGCATTGACTATTCAATCCATTGCGAAAATAAATAACTTTTATTACTTTACATTTTTCACATTATTAGAATGTCTAGAGATAGTTTTTACTATAAATAAAGGATGCATAATACTTATGACAAAAATTGTGCACTATTCCACAATATTGTAAAAGTTGATAATGCCACTTATAGAAATCATAAATGAATTTTTTTTTGGATTCCTTCGAAAAATCAGTTATCAATATAATTATCTCATCACTACAACAAATCTTGCAATTAGCGTCCCTTTTTAGTGCATTTTTTTTACATTGAGTGGTCAAACTAGATGCTAAATGGGATGCATTATGGACAAAAATTAAAGCATCTAAAAAATCGTCTATTTTTGCTTCCTAGATATCATCCTTTATGGCATCCAAAATAGCGACCATTTTTTTGCTTGCAGAATAGAGTCCAACTTTTCTTCCTAAACATCTTCTAGGTTTGCTTTCTAAATAATGTCTTATTTTTCTTCCTAGCGAGTGTCCATTTTTGCTTCTTAAATGACATTCCCGTTAGTGCCATATTTGCATCCTTAATAGCACCATACTAGCATCTAAATTAGCATCCAATATTTCATCCATTTTTCTACCACTTTAGCATCCCATTTTGCACCATGTTTTACTTCCAAATATGTGCCAATTTTCGCTTCCAAATTTGCACCATTCTTTGATTCCTTTTTTGCATCATGTTTTGCTACCAAAATGACGCCAAATATTTCTTCTATTGTTGCACCATATTTTTGTTCCTATGTAGCACCATGTTTTGCATCCAAAGTAGCGTCTTATTTTTCTACCATATCAATTCCATGTTTTGCTTCATCATTAGTGCCACGTGTTGCATCCTTTTTAATGCCTAGTTTAGCATCTCTCATTTTTTGGTCACTAATTTAGTCATTTTTAGTAAATTTATATATGAATTTTGATAATTTCTTTGGTCATCTATATCTTATATTTTTATTACTAATTTAATTTTTTTTAACCAATATTATAATATCATTAGGGCATGGAGTAATCTAACCACCAATATGTTGCTTGTTAGGTAGGTGCTCTTCCAATGAGCTATCATCCTTTAAGAATTTGAGAACCTAACTTACAGAGTCCTCTATAATGGTAAAAAGGATCAACACACAACTTTGAGTATCTAATGGTCAGCAAAGGATTATACATTGTATAAGTTCACAATATATGATCAAGCAGGTTATGAAATCCATAAACATTTTCTAGGAATTTTGAACAAAAATCAAGAAAGTGGCTTAATGGGATTGCAAGAATCAATATTCCCTAGATACCGTAAGTGTATCACTATATGAGAACTATCAACAACAATTATGTTAGTGTGGATGCCAATGATATAGTAGATAAGAATGATCATCCTAGAGCCATGTATAAGTGGAGAAATAAGGAGAATTAAAAGAGGATGATCAACCCAATAGTTGGTGCTTCACATGGATCCTATCCACCATGGGATGAAAAAATTTCCTTCTTCCATCAAGCTAATGAATATCTACAAGGATGGATGGTTAGGATGAATTGTGATGCCAAATCATAATATTTATTCTCTTCCCAGGGTGATGTTACAGTGCTTGCACTGGGATATGTACATGATCCCCAACAACATTGGATATAAGCATATTCATGGGGCCATAGAGTATAGGATGACTCCGTATTTTTATCTTTTTCTTTAGAAAACCATGCATGATTTAGTAATAGAATCAAATATACTTAACAAACTACAATCATGACAGATCATAGGACTATACTCTATAGTCATTGTGTAGATGTTGGAAATGGGTATAACTTCCTAAGGACTATGAACACCATCCATTTAAATATGAATGCAAAACCTTCCATGTCATAGGAATACTCGATGGTAGTGAGTTCATTGTTTCTAATTGGTTGTGAGGAGAATCAACAAATTATAAGACACTAATTCAAGAAAAGGAAAGGACAATTGGTGCAAGAGTTCAATATTGAGTTTAGAAAGAGATTTTTTTAACTAGGAATATTTTGGAAGAGTCCAATTTTTTTGATTAAATATATGGGTGCATTTCAATAAAAAAATTATATTATTTAATGTTGTTCCAACCTAAGACAAAATATAAAGCTAGTATAGAATTCCAATATCTTAAGGGAGATAAGTAGAAGCAACAACCTATTACACACAAGAAAGCATAAAGAAGAAAATAAAGGGAGGAAGAACAAGAAATGGAATGGAAGGAGAATAAGCATAGTGTGGCATTGTCACAGAATGGACCCTGGCATTTATCATATCGTTTCTATTAAATATGTGGGTCATTAACCCTGAAATTGTTCTCAAGTCCACAAATCATAGATCCAAGGAAAATCCATAGATCAAGGATCATAACTAGGAAAGGGGAATGGAAAACACATGAACATATAGGGAAATCAACATAAATCTTAGTCCCCTAGTGGGAAAGACACCATCATGCACCTAAGCTAAGGAAAATGCTACTTATGGAAAGAAATTTAACACGTTCCATCAACAATAGTGGGAGGTTATAATGATGACATCAATGATTATGGATTTTATGGTTCTATCACACATAAAATTAAGTGTGGCATTACCATGTTGAATATATGTGCATAATTATCCTTGAGTGTGAAAATACATGCACTACAAGTGTGCCTTAGTATACAAAATAACCTTTGTTGGCTATTAGTCCATGAATACACTATGAGACCCAAATGTCTAACATATACAATAAGTATATGAATTATTTTTGTACTTATTCCAGTCTTTGGTTTCATTAGAGACACAACATACCCTTATTTCCAAAAGTTCTTTGAGCTCAAATAAAGAAGAGTTTGGGTCGAACAACTAGCTGTACTTAAATTCAATGTTACTTACTACATGTAAATGAACTAGTACTGCCACATTCTCTCCCTTCTCAATGTTTGTGATCTCAAACCCATGGTATATATTAACATTACTAGTGACTGAATTAATTGGATCCTAGGCCCTATTTATGCATTTATCAATAAGTTGATCTTCACGGTTCTCTTTTACTAAAGAAGAAGATATTGTTGCTATTATGGCCTTGAGTTTATTGATGACAGGGTGGTCCTCTTGGATAGTGATGTTTATGATTATGAACTCTTTTTAATATAGTGACAATGATTGCATGCTCATTGAAATACCCATCACAAATAAATCCATATATGCACAACAAGGTTTATATCATGTGGAGGAAGAGATTTAGGAAAGTGATGTTGAGATTCAATGTTTCTATCCTCTTTTACACCATCTATGGAAGGAGATTTATTATTGTGATTGATTATAGTTATTGATTGAATATTAATTCACTAATTAGAGTGATTAGGTCCTTATTATACGAGTAACATTTTTAAATATTGAAATATGAAACAATAAATGCACCTTAAGATTTTTAAATGCTCATACTTGTTACATTTTGCACCCTTGAATGGGATATTTATATAGTCTAGTGCTTCTTCATATGACTGATCACATACCTCAATGTCAAGTTTATTCAAGAAACCATTTCGTAGGTCCATGTCTACCAATGACCTATCATTCAAATACCCATCAATTTTTTAATATTTTTCATTCACAATAATGTATCTCCCAATTTGGTCTCCTATGGCCCCAAAGACCTTGCCATGCTAGAATTCCAATGTAAGATAAGGCAATTTCAACCACAAAGACACTATGTTATATCCTTCCCTTAATGGTGATGATGATGATGATGATGATGATGGTGGTGGTGATGATGATGATGGTGGTGGTGGTGATGATGAAGATGATAATGATGATGGTGGTGGTGATGATGATGATGATGATGTTGATGGTGAGGATGACAATGACGATGATGATGATGAAGATGATGACGAAGATGGTGATGATGATGATGATGATGAAAATGATGATGATAACGATGGTTTAAACATAACTAAATAGATGTAAACATAATACATTATGCAACAAGATCATGTTCTCATGACATATTAACTCCTAAATTCCAACATTGTTACAATGTCATTTGGACTCTTCCTCCTTGTCATCATCGGAGTCATCCTCATCATCATCATTGTCATCCTCTTCATCCTCATCCTCGTCATCCTCATCGTCAACGTCATCATTTCAAGGATTTATACATGGAAAGGACTACCATGTACATGGAAGAGGTGTAGTGAATGGAAGTGCATTTCAGGGATTTATACATAATGGGAATTTTTAACAATGCATTGACTCACATTCATATAAAATGTCATCTATTCGACATGACGATGATGATGATGATGGTGATGATGATGACGATGTTAATGATGATGATGGTGATGGTGATGGTGATGTCAATGATGATGATGATGATGATGATGACAATGATGATGATGATGATGAAAATGATGGTGATGATGACGACGACGATGATGATGGTGATGATGATGATGATGTCGATGCTGCTGCTGCTGATGATGATGGTGATGATGATGATGATTCTAATGATGATGACAATGATGAAGATGGTGATGAAATATAGGAATTGTGTGTGCAATCTAGGCATGGATTTTGAATTATTTCATCCATAATACTATAACAATGTTTTCCTACACCTTAATTTAGATTCATTGGCAAATTATGAAAAAGATAAAGGGAAGAAAAAAAGGGGAACAAAAAGGAAAAGAAAGGAAAAATATAAAGTAGACATGACAAATTCATGTATTATGACGTGCATTCATAGTTATTTATGAAATACTGGAAGTCATCCTTGAAGATTTTCCCTCTTAGGAGGTGGGGCCTTATCAGAATTGTTCGCCTTAGATATGCAAGATATCATGGATAGTTCAAACCCTGATGTGTTTGGTAATTGAATGGATATCAAAGAATCTCATGGATCAATGAATACCTTCTTCTACATTGGTAGGGTCAGTGAATTTCTGTTGCTTGTCATGGACATGGTCTTCTTCATGGGTTGTGTAGGAAGGTCGAGTCCAACCAATGAATCACATGAATTAACAACTACATTCTTCTCCTAAATTGGTAGATTAGAGTTTTGTTTATTTTCATGTCCATGGTATTCTTCATGGGAAGTGGAGGAATGTAAAGCCCCAAACCCAAGGATTGAATCCTAGATCCCATGGACTTAAATGATAATAAATGTTTTGTTCTAGGATTATTTTAGTTATAAAATCTATGGCGTAGAAATGTTATTTGATCCCCTAGATTTGTGTTTGCATAGTTTGATGTGTTAATGAATTATTATGAATTTATTATTTATGTTAATGAATAAAAATTATATATGAATTTAAATATGATCATGATGACGATGAAGCTCACTCCTTTTGTTCTCCAACATCATAGGAAGCTCACTCCCAAAAAAATGAAAACAAAAAATATCAAATTTGTGATGTCAAACTTTAGAATCTTGGAATTTGACCCTTGGGAACATTTTCTTCTTGTTTGACTATATTACCTACTCATTGTTTTCACGAATATTGTGATGTTTATGTTTTCCTATGAAATATTTTGGAACCATTTTTCCCATTTATGGATTTCTAATTTTTTACACATAGACCTAACATTTCCATCTCCCCTATAATTCTCAAAGTGGAGTTTGCAAAACTCAAGTTGGATTAAAAAACCATACAAATTTCCTTGTGATAGGTAGATTATCTTATAACTACACTAAAAAAAAGGTGGTGTAAACATTACATATATGACCATGACTTTGTTGAGCCACAAAAAGACCACATTTTATTCATCTTTCCTATACCATTTGTCACCTTATTCCTATCTTATCCTTCTATAAAACCATTAATATTCACCACTTTCATAATAAATATGGGTTTATATTACCATTTTCCAAATCATTTATTTTTGAGTATTTTGAATGAATTTGTGGATAATTATTGAGAAAAATAATATATTTTCATTATACTTTAAAGTTGGATAAGTTTGGTGATGCTTACTTTAAAGTTGGATAAGTTTGGTGATGGATAATTATATTTGAAGACTTTAACGAGCTCAAAAGTGACCACCCGGCCTTAGATTCAAATTTCATCCTCAAGATGTGGGCTAATTTCAAGGAGAAGATCATGGAAATGTGGACATAATATCTCATCCAATATTTGTTGAGAGTTTGAAGGGATGAGTTTTATGGTTGTTGAATATTTGAAGGGATGAGTTGTAGATTTGTTGAGGATTTTGAGGAATAAGTTGAGAGAATAGTCGATCTATAATTATGATTAGTTATCTTGAATTCATGTATAAATAGAAGGGCTCTCTCCTCATTTTGGTTAGAGATCTCTCTAGTGGTCTTGAAGTAGAGAATAGTTTAGAGTTAGTCATATAGTGTATTCTTGATTGATATGTAATAGAGATGATGATTAATGCAAATCCTTTGATTCTCTCATGTTAATATAGATTTTCAGTAATTTCTTTCTTATGGGTTGTTCATATAGATTTTCAGTTATGTTTTGCTTATGAATTGTTAGTATAGATTTACTGTGAGCTCGCAAGTTAATGTCAATTGCTTTATACCAGTTTATTTCATGCAATTTTAGTCTTTCTTTATAAAGTTAATTTATGCAATTTCATGTTTTCTTCAATTAGATTTATTTCCATACAATTTCATGTTTTCATAACTTAGATTCAATTTCAGTTGTAGTATAGGTTAGAAATACTCTTCCCCTGCATATATTTTGTATGTACCTCACAAGTTTACACTCTCTTCGGGTTGACAATTAAATCGTTGGATATCTGTAATAATTTGTTTAATATTTTTCCCAACATTTTGGCGTTGTTACCGAGGAGGTGCTAAAAGGGATCAGATTTTAGATAAATAGATTACTTTTACATTACACAACAAGAGGGAGGGTAAAATGGTAACATGCAAGGAGAACTTCAGTACACAATTTCCAGAATTTCCATGGTGTAACAGCCAGACGCATACACTATAGTGGGGTGCCCCAAAGCCTTGTTGTTCCTTTGTTTTCGCAAGTGTGTTTATTTTTCTACAAAGTATTTTCTTTTTCTGCAAATGAGAGTTTGTTTTTATGCAAGTTTTATCTTACAGTTGTAGTGTAAAGTTTGGATTTATTTTATTTTTGGGCACCTTTATTTCATACTAACTTGTTTCTAATTTTGTATCTGTTCATTCTTTGTTTGATACTATTTTTTGTGCACCTTTTTATTTCTATTTTTGCATTCGTTTTGTGTTACTGTTTTTGTGCTTGTCATGTACTCATTTTTTTTAGTAGTTGATTCAATTCCAGTAAAATAAATTTAGGATGAGCATAAGTCTAGATCAACTCTCTCAACTCTTAGCAGAAGCAGGGATCTCCTCTTCCCAAGAGAAGGAGATCTTGATAGCAACTAAAAGATTTACTACTCCTCCTGAAGTGAAAGAAGAATCATGCATATCAGAGGAGGAACACATGTTCGAACTGGATATTGAAAGGGAGGAAGAAGGAATCTCGGGTGATCAACATCCTGAAGAATATCCTACAAACGAAAGTTGCATCGAATAATGGATCCAAGTAAGTACTAGTTTAAATCAGTTTTGTTTTTGCTTCTATTTCATAAACTTACTTTTCCAGCATTTAGTTTCGCATGTTTTCATACATCTTAGATTTGATTTTGTAAAATTAGATTTGAATTTTTGTTTACTTTTGTTAGATAGATGGTTACATTAGAAATTTCTTTTTATGTAAATAATTTTTAATTTTAAATTATAGTAGGTAGGTTTTAGTTTTTAATTTTTTTTTCAGTTTAAAATTAGCTTTGTTTTAATTTTCGCTAATGTTTTTTATTTGTTAAAATATTCTTAAATTACTATTTCTTTTTTAATAGAAATTAAAAATTAATTTTAATCTTTTAAATTTAAGAAAATTCTGAATTTTTTTTGTCTCTTTTTATTTTTCATTTAATAATTTTCTAGTTATCTTAGAAATGGAAATGCATTAAGAATTGTTTTTTTTTAATAATTAAAAATAAAATAAATTAATTGATAAACAAAAAATAATAATAATAATAAACAAATAAATATACATATCAATTTGCATTAAGAATTATTTAGATTTTTATCTTTTCTAAAAAATATTTTTTAAATCTTTTATTAGGAGTAGTATAAGAAAACAATGTATATTTATTTTTGTTAATGTTAGGTTTTCTAAAAATCATTTTTTTAGGAATAAATTGTAAAAATAAACTATTTAAAATTTTAATTATTAAAATTAAAATATTAAATATTAAACATCTAATAAATTTTAATACAAAACCTACTAATTTTTAAAATAAAAAAATATAATAAAAAATGAAATAGCAGATCGAACGACCCATTCTTCAGCCTATTTCTTCGGCCCATCTTTCGATCCATCCTTCAGCCTATTCTTCAGCCCATCTTTCGATCTGTTCATTCCCCCTTTTTCCAAAACAATCCTCTAAACAAAAAACAAAAAAAATTAGAACATTAGAAAGCAACCATAAACCTAGCGGCGCGGGCATGTATTTTTCGTGTGGCCAAACTTTTCCTGTGAATTGACCCAAAGAAATTTTTTTCCCCTTTTCTTTTTCTTTAAAAAAATAAACGCATCGAGAACTCTCATGCTACAAGAGTTCTACAGGTGATCGTATGCGCATGAATAAAATGTGGGACAGGGGTAGGCTGGAAAATCTGTGGTTGAGGGTGGTTCGTTGGATGAAAGATTTTAGGTAAAGATCCAGATTGTTTTTTAGACCTATAATAGAAAAATATGATCCCTAATATTGGAGAGATAAGAACAATGTGTATGCTCGAATGCATATAAGTGTTACTTGTTTTAACGCTAACTCACGTTAGGATGAGAGTAGATAAGGATTGCTACCACATAAGTATGCTCGTCCATCTTAACAATTATATAAGAAAGCGGTTACCATAAATTCATGCACAATTTAAATGCAAAATGATGGCTACTTAAAAAAAAATAAAAAAATTGCAGAATTCAAATGAATGAAGCCTCCATCTCACATTGTATTCCACGCTGAACCAGATGATTGCCGACCATGCTATTCAGCAATTGAGCAGTTTTTGTAAGGAGAGGTAGTAAGCGTACATATGTGTTTATTTTCCACGTGTCAAACACTCAGAAAGAAAGAAAGCTTTGGCTTGCACTGTGATCTTCTGTCCATAGATTCCTCCCATGTTCCTGATGGCTATGGATTTCTTGAAAAGGTCTACAATTTCGATGACTTTCAATAGATTTTCTCCTGATTCTACTTGCCCTTCTGTTGATATATATCCCATTGATCATTGATAGGTTTAGAATACACTTGTTTTGATATCTATCCAACCACATGTTTGGTGGAATATTATCTTTTCTTGCAAATCTGGCGCCGATCTCGTACGATTGTGATATCCATGGCCACTGTTGCGTTAAAGTGGATTCGAGGAGTAGATTCTTGGCGGTTAGAGGGTTTGGAAGATGTGCAGTGAGTCTTTACGGGAAAGAAAAGATGAAATATAAAATAAATCCCAAAGAAGCCTAAACCTATCAATGAAATTTATATAGATAATCTAAAACTGAAAAATTTTACCTAAATATTTTTTTATGTGTTGCCAGTTATTAAAAAATATCGATCTTTCTATATATCCTCCAAAATTTCGTTGATGCCATAGGTTTCGCCAATTTTTTCCACGATTCCTGTGGAGAGTTGGATTAAAAAATGGAACTAATCCAATGCAGGTCCTTCAAAATAATATACGCCATTAAGTAAACATGACGTATCTGCATTAATCTCGTTACATTTATTAAGAAGTTCTGAAATTGGTTGTAATATTGAAAACAATAATAATAATCTCCATGACTAGATGATGATCTGGCTTGTGATTTCAGTGATTGAATTCTTCATAAACTGATCTTCATAAAATTTCTATGTGCTGTCAAATCTCTAACATGAGGTAGTTTTGAAGCGCATTTCTGATGCCAAGTTTGAAACGTGTCAAATGGAAACCTGCTTGATTTAATTTGAAAACTAGTTGGTTCACCTCATGAGAATAGTCCTTCTTGTGCCAATCTTAGATTACTTATGACAACTTTATATAATAAAAATATATATGGCATATCATACCTCTTTTTCCTTCTTTGTTGGTTTAGTTTTAAGAACTTACTTCATTCGAAAACAAACACCTGTGTGGATGCCTTGTGCATAAATGCTTGCTACTAGTGAAGACGTTAGCAATGACATGAGAATTGGCTTGGTATTTAATTTTTTTTTAAAATGGGTACATTCGGTGTTTTCTCGTTGAATTACCAAGAAAACAAGTGGAACCATAATAGATGTGGTTAGATACTTGGAAACGTAGCATGAAAGATTTCAGTCCCTCTTGAGCTGAAGAGAACTCTACGCAACTACCACATGTGTTACCTTTTGTTTGTTTTCCACCAAAGTATATCCCTTTGTTTCAAGGAATGTTTGAGTAATCACTCATTCTGAGGAATCAAATGATGCTCGAGCTTCGAGGAATATCTCATCAATTCTCATTTCACGGAATTGGATCTTAGGGAACGAGCTCAAACTCGTGACTATTATCAACGGTGACTTTCTAAGGTGTTCGACCGTATCCAGAATGATAGTACGGTTATTGGCATTTTAAGAATCTCCACCCTGTTCTTGAAATAACAGAAGCTCCAGTTTTTCCTTCATTGAAGAACCATTGGCATTGGCAAGGGCACACTATTGGCTGTAGCTGATGCGGCCATTTCGTCTCCTTCCTTCGAATTCACAAATGATGGTGAAATATGTAGGTTCTAGTGTCAACAAAAATGCTATGTCTCTGTATGGTAATATACATTCACATAAGTTTTTTTCTTCTCGCAGCCTGCCATCGCAACTATCAGATGAGGTGAATTCATGATATGCTAATGATCGAATAGTCTACCCATTAAAAAATAGACTCCATGGGTACAATTCTCATGAGTTGCAATCACCAATATTGTGAGTATGGAGACCATTTGTATAATAATAATTGTGGTAGAAACAAGCACCAATCAGATAGGAATATTGAGATATCAGAAGATCCTGCTCATGCTGTACAGGAGGCCAATACTGTATAGTAGGATTCAATTTATAGCGGTTGGGCCAAGCCTGCAAGGACTAATCACTATTGTCAAAATCCATCACCTTTTCAATTTGAAGTATGCACTTCCAAGATTTGTAAAGGCTGAAAAAAGAGGAAGCAGTCAAATCAATGATGTAAGATTCAAGCAACGCTACACTTCTTCCATTGGACATTGTAATTATAATAAGCACGTAGGCCCACCTCTATCAACTGATCATTATCAGAATGATATTGTTCTTGATGTTGAACAAGAACATGATTAATAGAATTTTGCATATTTTCAATCTGACGTTGAGCATTAGCCACATCATGATGAGCCTGATCCAATGCCCTTCCAAGCCACTCAATACGATCCTCTAGTTTCATTGCTTTTACTGAAGTTGGCATATCAAGATTTTCCAAGACATCTTCCCATATTTGAATAAGATGATTTCTTTCCAGTAAATACTGCTCCAACATATCTGATTGTTCAGCCAGATTTAAGTACTTACCTTGAAGTTCCTCATGTTTCCTTCGTAAATATTCAACCACTTGACTTTGACTCAAGTTGACACCATAATTTCTTCTATTTTTTGAAGAATGGTGTCTTTATGAAAAAGGATTCATGAAGGTTATTCGCTGAATTATGGATATATGCCAACTCTGACTCCAATGCCTCCACACATTCTCTAGCCTCTCCATCTAATTTGATCTTTGCTTCAGCCTCATGCAATGCAGTAGTTGTAATCTGTAGTTCTTGTCAACAACCTAGATGCCCTTTTTCTCCAACTCGAGGAGTTCGCTCACTGATGCGAGCAATCTATGGAGCTATAGAGAGATTGTATCCCTCCTTTAGTTATAGGTACATTAATGTCTGCTTGATATTGGTATTAATCCCTAATTTGTGTGTAGAAAAGAATCATCGGTCGAATGAGTAGGATAACAACTAGATTAACAACGTTAAATCTGTGGTCATTTCCTGATAAATCTAGATAGGTGTCAATTGTAATATGGTGAAACAACCATTCATCGAAAATTTATCGATATTTGCATCAGTTGTCAATAAATGGAGTGAGTGGGAATGTGTCAACTAAATACCCTTGAATTTAGAATGTATAACTAATGAATTGCACATATTTACTTTATGGAACCCATGTGGTTGAATGAGTTATATTATTATATATAATTATGTCTTTTAATATGTTTAAGATTAATATAGTTACAATATTGTCATACCTATCGAAAGAAGAAAGTGAGTCTAAATTATAGAGTTAAATGTTTTCGCATATATATTAGAAATGGTTTTGGGAGGCATAGATTAATTGGTTGCATTTAATTATTGAAAATAATTATAGCAAGCATTAATCCAGATAATATATTTTCTACAAGAAAACAGATAACAATGTTGAGGACATTACAACCAGTGACTCTTGTATAAAATATATAAATAATACATTTTAATGACTTTATTAATAATACATTTTAAAACTCATTGGGGTAGAGGGTATGGAATTCGTTTCTGATAAATTTAACAAACTATTTTCATACCTAATTAATGGGCAATACATATAATATGAGATAGTTTGGGTGGGTTCATAATTATAGGCTCCAGTGCCAATTTGTAATAGTTAAATAGTCTATGACATAAATAAATAAATAAATAAAACACACAATAATTATTTTACTTTGTTTTATTATAAACGAAAAAATAAAAAATAAAAACATTAAAAAATCTCATTAGTTTATATATATACATTTTTTTATATAAATCATACTAATATATATTTATATATATAATAGATTAAAACACATAAAAAATTAATTCGTTTTCTTCCTTTCAAAAAAAGAAAGTTTTTGTAAACAACACAATAAAAAAAATAATAATAATTATATATATTTTATTATTTTTGTAAATAAATTTCAAATATATATACTCAACAAAAAAATATTTTGGACATAATATAAGGGATTTATTTTAAGTTGTTTTTATTTTTTATTATTTTTAATAAAACAATTAAAAATTAAAATATATATAGTTGTTATTTTATTAAAAACAAAAAAACAAAAAACAAAAAAAGTTAATATATTATAATTATAATAATAATTATTATTTTACTCATACCTTATTTCACTTCTTGCGTGAGATTAGCATAATTTATTTTAATTTTTAGATAATTAATATGTATATATATGAAACAATAATAAAAATACACAAAAACAAATTAAAAATAATTTTTTAGGTTAAACATAAAATAATATTATAGAGTTAGTATGCATCTTTGAAATAGAAGGCTTAGTTGCTGTCGCAGGCAAGCCTTCTTCTTAATTTTTATTTTTGCACAATGGGACCTGACACCTATTCCATTTGGGGGAGAGGTAGGTGGTTGTTTCAAGCTGCTAAACTCACCATAAACCTATTGCTTGTTTGCACACTCGAGATTATTAAGATAGTTTTCTTTCAGAGGGGTCGACCACTGAAAGGGTCGAACCTCTCTCCCTATTGCACAATCATTACATAAACACACATATTCATATATGTATACGTAAACTTAAAAGATTAAAATAGACACATAAAAATTTGTTTTTGTAAAATAAAATTTAAAAAATATATATACAAAAATACTGTAATAATAACATTACAAAAATAAAAAATAAAAATTAAAAACTAAAAACATATAAATAAATCAAAAGCATTAGGTAATAAATAAAATCATAAAATTATAAATTTCGAAACTTCTCAAAATTTTATGATCATTGCGCTAACTTGTTTTCGCAAGTCACACAGAAATAGGTTTTGACAGGAAGTGTTGCTACTTTTAGGTATAAGAACATTTTATTTATTTTCTTTAACTTTTGATTAAGCACATGTTTTCATGTATTTTTAATGCTCTCACAAGTCTCTTGCAGGAAAATGCTAACCTTTTTGCTGATTTAAAGACGAATGAATGGCGTTCATAATTGATTTCTAGAGTTGCAGAAGATTTTCAGAAAAATGTTCCATTAAAAGCTTGAAGAAGCTGAGTTTCCACTATGTATGTCATGACATTTTGCTGCCACCAAGAAGCCTTTCAGATACCAACTAAGCCATGTCATGATTACTTACCCTTTTTTCTTCCAAGATTATTTATCATCCATGTTAGAGTCTACTTTTTCTTCCTTATACATCATGACTTCCTGCATGCCTACCTTTCTAAGTCACACACATTTTTCCTCATTTTCAGTTTATCTTTTTTTCCTTATGAATAAAACAATTCAGTTTCCTTTCCATGACTACATTACTTTGTTATCCCTGCCATAAAAATTGTTTAACCTTCATATCTTTTCATCTATAGTCCTACCACTCATTATGTATAAGTCGTGTTAACTGATGTGGGATTCCTTAAGGCCCACCTTTCAACAAGTCTTGCCGCATTGACCTTAGTACCTTATTTGGGATAGAGAATAGAGTTCATTTTTAGTACCTTGAGGCTTGCATGCCTTAATGGCAATTTCTCTCACTGACAATCATGGGAATACATCAATGTCCCTTGATCGTTAGATCTTGCAAGTGACTCGACGTCAGCTCATCTATTCGCACTTCACAAGATGTACTTAGGTACCTTGGCACTCATTGACATCAATGGTGAGATTGCCTCGCATTGGTTAACGACATTCATTAATGGTTGTTAATCCAATTTCTTTCCATGTTCGACATCGACACATTTATTCGCATAGTAAGAATTGTACCATTGGGTTTTGTATCAAGTGAAGACTATATAATTTGCATGACTCCATCAATAGTTTTACAGCAGCATACTTCCATCCATATGAGACTACTATAGTTCTACTTTCAGCTTTCATATTTTACTTCATCCAACCAAGCAGCAGTTCAGATCCTTCACTTCACATTCTGTTATTCAGAAGCAGTAGCCACATTCCTATTGTATAAATTTATCAACTGTTTCGGTAAGTGGAGGTATGTTGTTTTCTAATATTTAACCATGCAATTCTTTAAATTCTAGAAAATGAATGAATTTGGAAAATTTCCTCACTACATTCCCTTTCTCCTTTTCATAACCTAAGACATCTTAATTTGCGGGGGACTAATCATTACCATTTTACATATCCATCGTCTCATTTACCCTTAATCAACATGTATTTCCCAAACTATGTTATATATATATATATATATATTGGCACGATTCATAATATGAAGAAAAGGATTTCTAATATACAATGATGTTTTATCATTTCTAATGCATAAATTTAATGTATTGCATCAAGAAGAAGAAAAAAATATAAAAAAATAATACATGCAAATTTTGTAAACACAAGAACCAACCATGAGAAAAATTGTTGTCACTCATTCATTTCAAAATCATGGAACGATTTACTATTACATACCATTATCATGTAAAGCCCAGCTACAAAGCCAAAAGTTTTAAAGAGAATCAATGCATAGTTGCATGAGGACATGAAACCAGTCAAGTTGGGGGGAACCTTGAGCCACAAAAGGACCACATTTTATTCATCTTTCCTATACCATGGTCCATTTTCCACCTTATTTCAATCTTATCCTTCCGTAAAACCATTAATATTCACCACTTTCATAATAAATATGGGTTTATATTACTATTTTCCAAATCATTTATTTTTTAGTATTTTGAGTGAATTTGTGGTTAATTATTGAGAAAAATAATATATTTTCATTATACTTTAAATTTGGATGAGTTTGGTGATGATTATAGGTGTATTTGAAGACTTTAACGAGCTCAAAAGTGACCACCTAGCCTCAGATTCGAATTTCATCTTCAAGATGTGGGCTAATTTCAAGGAGAAGATCATAGAAATGTGGATAGAATATCTCATCCAATATTTGTTGAGAGTTTGAAAGGATGAGTTGTAGATTTGTTGAGGATTTGAAGGGATGAGTTGTAGATTTGGTGAGGATTTTGGGTGATAATTTGAGAGAATAGTGGATATGTAATTATGATCAGTTATCTTGAATTCCTGTATAAATAGGGGGGCTCTCTCCTCATTTTCGTTAGAGATCTCTCTAGTGGTTTGGAAGTAGAGAATAGTTCAGAGTTATTCATAGAGTGGATTCTTGATTGTTATGTAATGGAGATGATGCTTAATGCACATCCTTTGATTCTCCCTTGTTAATATAGATTTTCAGTGATTTCTTTCTTATGAGTTGTTCATATAGATTTTCAGTTATGTTTTGCTTATGAATTGTTAGTACACATTTACTGTGAGCTCACAAGTTAATGTCGATTGCTTTATAAGTTTTTATTTCATGCAATTTCTCTCTTTCTTTATCAAGTTAATTTATGCAATTTCATGTTTTCTGCAATTAGATTAATTTCCATACTATTCCTTGTTTTCATAACTTAGATTCAGTTTCACTTGTAGAATAGGATAGAAATACTCTGCCCCTGCATATATTTTGTATGTACCTCACAAGTTTACGCTCTCTCCAGGTTGAAAATTAAATCTTTGGATATATGTTATAATTTGTTTAATATTTTCCCCGATAGAATTTGAGATTTATTTTTACATATAATTATTTATCATTATTCATTAAATAGGTACACAACAATCCCTCTATAAAATCTAATTCCATAGCAACTATTAAAAAACACTTAGTGACTTTGTATTCCTGCAAGTACATACAAAACTCACATACCGACACTTCAAAACTAATTTACGTAGTCCCAAAATAAACCTAGAGATAGAAAAACAAGAAGATAATTTCATCATTTTTTTTCTTCCCAAACATATAATGATAAAAATCAACAATGGGAGACAAATACATATCAGTTGGAAATGTCCTAGTGTTTGTCTACAAAGATCGATACCTACACTGCAATTTTGTATGCTTGTTTAGATTGAATATTTTTACTCCCTATAAGATTATACTTTATCCCACCTAAGAACATATGTTGTGTGCCTAATCTAGAATGTGAATAACTTGTGAACTATCAACACAAAATGTAAAACTATGGTCATATTTAGTGCAATAGGAATTACACTTTTACGTTCCAAATGCACTTTTCCAATTTGGTGAAACACATGAAAAAGACATAGCGCAAAATATTATTTGTTATTGGACAAATAAAGTACTAAATAGAACATATTTGTGTATGAGTAAATGATTCTCATTATAAGTACAACACTCTTGAGGAGTCCCCATACAAAATCACAATATAGGTCCCATGGGACTTAATGACATGTGTACCTATGTCTATAAACATATAGATATATTGTTTACCAAGTGAAACTATGGGTCAAAAGAATACATGTAGATAATCCAAGTGTTTCCATACAAATAATGCAAATAAACCTTCATTGATACGTTCGTCGCTATTGCAACATTCTTGACCGTTCGTCACTCTAGTGATGTTATGGAATGTAATATCCCTCTTGCATACCCCCAAAATAATTTGTAATTTTGAATGTTTATTATACTTATTTCTAGTGAGGAGCTGAAGGCTAAGGCCCCACCAGAAACAAAACCTTGCAATCTATAAGAGTAAATTACGTAAGTGGTAAGCTTAGGATACTGGAGACACTAACACAACTTAACGATGAGAAAGCAAAAATTGGCTAAGGGGATAAGGGTAAAAGATGAGGGAAGCCTTGGGGAGTCCCAGGAAAACTTGGAGTCACCTCAGTATTCATGTCATGCCAATTAAAGGGAAAGTTTCAAAAAAAAAAACCCCACCCTTAGACGTAAAAGTGATTGGTAAGTATATACACGCTCGTTGGTGGGCCTTCGAGTGTTACAAAACAACTCCTTACTAGGG
>LPNX010222045.1:301509-334600 GCA_001517045.1 Pseudotsuga menziesii | reverse complement strand
TGTAAGTTTAAATGAGATATATCCCTGGTCAAATAGAAAATATAAATATAATAATAACGCATACCAGCACTGATCATGGGAAATGAACCCAATGCACGCCAATGTAATTATTATAGGACAGTCACTCTAGGATCTAGCGGGGAAAAGGCCAACATTTCATGCACTAAAAGGACCGATTCACTGCACAGGAAAAGTGGGATGGTTACAAACAAGATGGAATAATTTCAAATTGTCGTTTTCTCGATATGAGGGAGTTTGGTAGCATGGAAAGGTTATACAAGGAGGGTGGTAAGATGTTGAAAGGGGAAAATAAAAATTAAAAAGGTTTTCATATGGGGGGATGAGAGTATGGATGGGGAGGAAGTTTTCCTCTACCTCAAGAAATCAACAAGGAAGGAGGAGCAAGAATTCCAAAACTCTTGGTCTACGACTGACCTTATGCATAAGGCCTCCCATTACAGGTTATGTTTTCATCCGTCAAAAGGACCTCTAGATCGTGTAAGCATATCCCATCATGTCCTTGTTATATTTTTTTCTTTGACTTTTGAAATTTCTCAATAGGATATGATTTAGTATGGTACTGAACCCAGTCCTTGACATCGCCACCAAACTGTGAAGTATTTATAAGTTATGTGTTACTGGTATAGAGTTGAGCGCAACCTCTACCATCCCTATAAACTAAGTTTGTGAATAAAAACCTTATGTGGTTAGTTCTATAGATCTAACTCAGCATAGCTTACAGGCTGAGTTTTAAAATAAATACCTCATATATTATTTCAGCATAGGTTGTGAATGCAATCCTCAGCATTGCCTTCTAAAGATGCATTTTTGGTTACCCTCTAAATTTCATTTGGATAGGAACTCGACTGGTTTCAGCTTGTTCCCAATCCCACAATCACATATCTTAGATTTTAGTGTTAAATATATGAGCGCAATCAGAAATCGATTAGCCCCAAGATGACGATTGCAGGTTTAGCATTATGGTTGTAACCTAGTTGTAAAACTGAAATTGATCTCTGTTATCAACTTCCAAGCATGATGGTATCATAGATGTCTCTCCTTTATCATTGTCATATTGTTATCATGACCTGGGTTATGATATCCATTATCGGCTTCCTTTAAATACCAATGATTCATCTTATCTACTGCTTTATCTTGCCCAAACGGCTGTAGCATTCAATAATTTCTGTGTCTAAAGAGTAGTTTGATCATAATTGACATTTGATCCATTTTGTGTGTCATCCACTTAGCATCACATGGGAGCGCACACACATTATGTGCCTTTTGTCCACCTGCACATGTTGTAGCAAATAAATAAGTATTGATATTGATTCACATTGAGAGTTATGAGGTGGGACTATATAAAGGCATAATGGTAGTACCCACGTGAATTTGTGATTGTCCATTGAAGGATATTGGCATGCATTTGATATCCTACAAGACATTTCAGTAATGCCATAGCTCCTTACCATATCCATGAATTACAATATTGGTAGGACCTGGTTCGGTTCCTTTGGAGTTTGGACCCCAAAAAACAAATTGCTGATACGTCGACCTGCTTTATTCCTTCCACTTTTGCGATGAATGGAAAATAACTAAACTCAATTGGTAGGAAGCTAAACACTTTTTGCCTTGTTAATTCCCCAGCTATTGAAATCGAACCCGATTTGTTTTACCCTTGTTCAGTTTAGCGTTGCTTTAAGTTCCAACCGGCACTGGGTATAGCGACGACTATGGGTTAAATATGTAGATTAGACAGAGAAGAGGGTGTTGTAAAATTGGCTTCTGACATTTTGATTGCTCCGATCCCTTTGTTATTTCATTTGAGAACAATTTGATCTACTGTTAGCATAGATACCTTACAATGATGGAGAATTATGATTACCAGACATTTTAAGGTTTTGTTTACTATCTTGAAGTAAATGAGTCTCAATAATCAACATAAAGGGGACATGTCTGCATGTATTGCCAAGTATTGATATAGAAATATGTTATGGTAGTCAGTTTGGGTTTTAGCTTGTTTAAACCTTAAATTGCATCATTTATGTTTATAAGCCTTATCCAGTGAATTCGTCACCAGAGTATAAGTTTTTACTGCTGAATTATATATATATTGAGAGAGAGGATGGGGTCTCTCTTCTTTCCCTTGAGAAAGAAAAGAAAAGTGCAGATGAAATGCTGCAAAAATTGTAACCTACCAAATTAGTTAAATTAATAAAAGATTAGCAACTCTTGGTGGATGTATCCCCTAGGTGGGGGTGAACCACATACATCGTTGTGTCTCTCTGTTACTTTTGTGATTTATGCGTGCCATGTATTGAAGATGCTCAAGTAAGTACTCTGTAATTTTGAAATGTTCTCGAAGACTGGTCATGTTCTTATTGGTACATGTTGAACGCACATTTGGTTGTAATGTCTAATCTAGCATTTAAATACCAAATGTATATAATTTTCCTAAGAAAGTCAAAGTAATAGTGTTATGACAACATGGTTAAATAAGTGTTGTTGGATACAAATATTATGTGGTCTCCATTCCATAAGCTCAAGGAGTTATGCTTAAGTTGTTTTGTGAAAAGTAAACTATTATGATAAAGATTGTAAATGGAAGGTAAGTTCAAGACCTTGCAGGTACTTAAGAGACCCGTATGTCAGTCACCTGTGGAACTTGGTTAGAGGAACTTGAGTATGTATTCAATTTGATGGTTGGAAGCTGCACACAAGTAGTTACCTATTTGAGGTCAAATATATTATGTTTAATTAGAATGCATTGTAGATCACAAAGTTTACCATTAATATTAGCATTGGTAGCGCAAATGGAAGTTTGTTATGTCATAATTACAAGCTAACACTTTCATTGGAAAATTATAATCTAGAGGACTATAAAAATTATGTCATAGATTATGGATTTATATAATATGTATATCATGATTAACCAACAAAGTCGCAGGGGTATTCAGATCCGTTACATAGGTTCTGTGTATGTGTTTGTTAATTTTATGTTCTCTCGATATTCTCCTAATATAATTCCTTCTCCTAGTAATGATGATGAAAATAGTGGAGGGGTTCACATTAGTGTTATAAATACAAAGAAAGCTCTTCTATTTGATGTGTGTTATATGTTAAACAATTTAATCTTATGACGATCATTTAATTTCAATGATTTGATAGGGTAGGTGGTTGAACTATGTGGAGTAAGGGATGGAATCATTGCATAAGGGCCCTGCTTAACAGATTAAGCATATATTAATATTAATCTTAAAAAGCATTTTGTAATGATTGACCCTATTACAATTGATTCATGACGTTTCAACGATAGGTTCGAAATGCGTTTAGTTCTATATTACCACTGTGTTATTTTTCCAGGATGGTTGTGAAAAGGTATAAATAGTCTTTTGAAAAAATTTGTTCTTGCTGAAATAGGTCTATTACATGGAATTTTCATCGCAATAGCCACAAACGTTCATCACAATATCCACAAATGTTCCATAACATCGCTATAGCGACGAAAGTCGAGGGAATTTTTAATTTTTTCCAAAAATTTAAACTCTTTTTCCACAAAAACCATGTTTTTAATTTTTTCATGGGAATTTTGAGCCATATGTAGTAGTGATTATAGGTGGTATTGTACTACCTCTCTTGAATGTGCATGTAGGCGGGTGGGGGGTTGGGGGTGGGGGAACTACTAAACCCAATGGATAACAATATATTTATGGTCAATACCTCACAACCGCTATTACTTGTTATTAACTCCAATATCTCAATTCGTACAGTATCTAGAAGTATTATGACATGCATCATCATCATGGACATCAAGGTTGACATCATCATCATCATCATCAATGCCATATGGTACATCACCATCATTTTGACCATCATAATCATCAACATTAAGTACGCCATCAACAAAATCATTGTCATCATTGCCATTATGGTTACTCATATTCCATTAGTGTTCTTAATCACTCACCGACATTAGGATTAATGTCATGTAATTGTTAAGTTCATTTATACATCATTACAGTCATTTCAATGATAATATAAGGATTTTTTAGATGTCATTACAGAAATTTGGGTGCCATTATAATCAATCAAGATCCAAAATTTATACCATATTCATAATAGTCATACAATAAATCAACATAATTGTCGTTTTTGTAGTCATCATCAATATAATTGCAATAATAATGAGCAAGGAGCCCTACTACCTCACAAAAATGGATGATATAGTCTTATCCTTATCAAATCATATCCATACGCTGCATCATAATTATCGTAATGCATCATCTCCATGTTGTTAGGGCCAATTGGATGCCATTAGAGTCTACAAATGTTGTTGGGGACACTTAAATGCCATTAGAACAATCTAGGTGACATTAAGGTAATTTACCCCTCATTAGGATTAATCAATATATAAAATTTCCACAATTACGATCATTTAGGTGCCACTATGATAAATCAAGATCCAAATTTACTATCACATTCAAATCATGATCATTGACATTGTCATTAATATATCTAACGTTATGACAGATATTTTCCAAACACAATTCCTAGCTCGGTTCCTTTTGAAATTTCTGGCATTCTTCCAGGCAATATACCTGCATCTATACCTAGAACTATGATGGATGTTTTATAGGCACAATTCCTGGATCTATAATTGGCGCTATGTTGGATGTTTTTCTTGTCAAAATTCATGGCACAATTCCTGTCGCTAACCATGGATTAATATATGGTGTTATCTTATTCACGACATTTTTTTTGGAGGCTTGGCGTTATATGGGATGTTTTTTTGGATGGTATTTGGGATGTTAATTTGGAAGATAATTGCGATGAAAATTGTGATGCTTCTTGGGACGCTAATGGGATGTTAATTGGGATGCTAATTAGCATCCAGAAAAGCATCATCTTTTTAAAAGGGACGCTAATTGGGATGCTAATTGGGACGATAATTGGGATGCTAATTGGGACGCTAATGGGGACGCTAATTGAGATGCTAATTAGTGTCCAAAATAGCGCCAACTTGTAAAAAGGGATGCAAATAACATGATTAAAAGTGCCATCCATTAGAAAAGCATCCACTTTGTCCAAAAAATGATGAAAAATACACTAAAAGTGATAATGGATGCTAAAATGGAAGCTAAAAGAGACGCTAATCACAGGGCTTTGTTGTATTGCCGTAAAATGATAATGATTTATTGAGATTGTGAGAGAGTAGAAATTATGAAAATGATTTATATGGAAGTAGTTAGAATGAATGTTAGAAAGTATGAAAAACTTTAAGGAAGTATAAAATAATTGAGAATATATACTAAATACTAAAAAACAAAAATAAAGGTTGAAATTGATATGAATGAAAAAATGTGTTTTTCTATGTGATACAATTCTTATTATAACTGCTATCTATAAGAGGTATCAATACGAATATTTATGTAAGTCTAGAAGGTTATCATATTTAGAAGGAAGCAAGATATAACATAGACATGGAATTATAATTGAAAATTAATGGTTATACATGAAATGCGTATAGACGTATAATATATGTATTAAAATATTTACACTAACTTCGAGACAGAGTTCTTTTGAAGAAGGGGTGTATGCAAAGCCCCATTTACTAGATTTTACTTATTTATGCTAGATAACATTAAGTAATGCATTTGATTGCATTAGAACATGTTCATTGTTATGCAATGTGATCATAAGATAAAATTTTATATATATATATATATATATATATATATATATATATATTATGGTTGGTTTATTTATCTTTCTTAAGATGTGGTGTGCATGGGATGGATAAAACTATATCAATTTGAGTTGCAAGGTGACTCTAAAGAGTTTGATTAATAAGTTTGTGAATGGGGTTGGGAGGCCCCTTAGTGAATCTATGCATTTCGATCATGCTAAAGCTATTTACATATAATTCATGTTGCAGCTCAGAGGATCCTAGGGAAACAAGAGTACCCTAGGAGTGGTAGGGTGGTCAACCAATGGGGTTATCTTCACTGGAAAACTAATTCAGGGATTGTATTTCTCAAGAATCACGTGTTCATCAATGATGGATCAAAGCCCTTAGCCACAACAGAATATCAAGAAAATCAATAACATCTTGAACATCGAATTAGGTTCAATGTATTATTTATTTCATGTTATATATATATATATATCTGTGTATGTATGTATGTATGTATGTATGTATGTATGTATGTATGTATGTATGTATGTATGTATGTATGCATGTATATTCCTTTGGCGTGTTTGCATTTGTTTAGCATTTTGTAAGCATTGCATTCATAATATATATTGAATAAGAAGTTCTTTGAAGTGAGGGGTGCCAATGTTTAGTTTATTATTTATTCAAAAAGAATTTTTTTGTGCTTAATTGATCTAGATTTTATATTCATGCATATTATTGCTAGAACTTATTTTGTACCCGGTGTGGGATCTTTCACCACTGCACAATCTCCTGAATTGATTATATGTATACTAGTATATAGGAATGAATTCTTAGAGGATGATATATTCGAGGGAGAATTGGGGTAGATTCATCCCATTAAGATTGAGCTAGCCACATTCTAATGGTGTGCATTGCAGCAAGGATGATCTAGATAAATGAATACAATTGTTCAAGGGGGTAGATGTATAGATTCCAAATTCTTGGTTTGTTGGTAGGGTACAATAACAAGCATGGGGAAATTCTTCTTTTGTTTCAAAATTCTTAGAAATGTTTGGCTTCGAATTCTATTTGGTATGTAGCTACCTAGTAAGAAATATTGTTGCATATAGTGCAAACTTTCCAATTCTTTTCATTATTTTACTTATATCTTCATTGGACCATTCATTTTTTTATGGATCTGAATATTTGTTTAGCATAACTTTGCAAAAAAATTGCTCCATGCATATGCATACTAATTCTAACAAGTTCTTAATTGTCTTCATTGTCATGCATATGCATACTAATTCTAACAAGTTCTTAATTGTCTTCATTGTCATGCATACTAGGAATCATTGTCAATGTGCTTCATTGCCTTTATTTTGTTTATTTTCTTCATAATGTATCTAATGGTTGATGGTGGTTTTTGGGAATGCATATTGCTTCTCCATATGTCTCAGTGAGGATATATGAATGTTGAATAATGAGTGGATCCAATGTAAGAAGCTATTGAATAGTAAACAAAAACATGTGGGTGGGATAACGAGGAGTAAGCTATCTATATGGAATTAAAATGTCCATTGAAATGAAGTGTGTCTAGCATATCTAAATTTTTTCCTTTACAACCAATTAGGGTCGAAGACGTAGGCATGTCAAAGACATAGAAATACAACACATTGGAAACAAAAGTTAAAATTGAGAATTTATGCTAATCTAAGCACAACTGCAAGGTTTATATTTCTAGTCATACGAACAATAGGGATAACCTTAAGAACACTTCAAAAATTTATATGTATAATAAATGGGTGAATCTCCGTTAGGAATTAAAATTAAAGGTTATTTTATCAATAATATAATATGTATATATAATTTTTGGCTAATCCTTCATTGTATTATAGAATATTGTAAAATATTAGTGAATCTTTCACTAAACTTTAAGATATTGAAAATCTTGGCGAATATTTTACTGAATTATAAAATATTGTTAAAACTTGGTAAATATTTTATCAAATTGTAAAATCTTGTAATGTCTTGGTGAATATTTTGCTAGGAAGACTCAACTTTTGATTTTGTAGATTAATAAGGTAGTGCAATAGAAGAGAATATACCAGAGCTCCAACCTATGGAACTCCTAGACCCTCAAATGAACAAATGCATGAATGGTGAGAGGAGGGATTTATTTATACATTTCACAAGCATTATTTGGTTACTTGCAACTAGAGGTGTTGGTGAAACACAACTACAGTAACTGGATTTAGGAAAGTGGGTACTCCACTTTTTATGTCATACTTGTTTCCTTGATTTTCTGTCTCTGGCCAACTATGGAGAACTAACCCACACAAGGCGCTTAACACATCTCCTCATTTGTTTGGTGTAGCTAATTCTCACAGTTTATGGTCCTGCAACCATCTAAGTTTTTCCCTCTTAAGGAGAGTCTCGTTGTTTAAGTTTCAAATAAGGCTTTTCATAAACTACTTAAAATATGAAGAGTTAACTAACTTTTAAAAGAAACTATCTATTTAATAGCTACTAAATTAATACTAGTTATTTATTTACGAGCTATATTAATCTATCTTGGCTAAGAGCAGTTTTTAACTAATTATTGTTACTTGTTGTACTGTAAGTTTTTTGATGACATAATATACTATGAGAAAAATATCTTATAATATATCATAATCCAAATAAAAGTAAATTGTAGTCATCTGTTATAAGAACTAATTATAAATTATACAACCTAGAACATATGTACTGTCACAAAACAACAAGTTATATTATGTTCAATATTTGAAAGATTATAATAATTATTATTTTTGATTACAACGTCTATATAAATAGATAATAAGAGCAGTAAATCATATAAATAATGACATAAAATTCAAATCAGATAATAAAAGTTATCTAATAAAAACTATAAACATTATACAGTCATAAATGTAAACAAGATGTATTCAAAAGTAAAAATTTAGTCAATAAAACAAAGTACAATGTGTATATAAATCAACATATGAAAGTAAACTGTAAAATATAGTTGGTATTCAAATGTATAATTGTATAAAAAAAACATGAACTACAATATTACCGGTTTTTCAAGACATCTCAGAAACGTATGCCAACATAGGTGTTATCATGACATAAGAATCAACTTCAAAATTTTGGAAATTAAAAATCTATATGACAACTTATTTTCTCTATCGAATCCACTCCTATGTTAAGTCACCCTCATGACTTATATACAAAAAAAAACAACTGCTCGGAGAGTTCTATGGATCTATTTTCCAAAAATAAACTTTTTAGTTTTAACAATTGTTGAAATCAAACAAAAAATCAACACAATTGTTTTGTTGAGAAGATAAAAAGGCATCACAACATAGTTTAAACCATTACACAACATATAAGGAACCTGACAATGAGAGCACCATGAGAGATAATCAGTTTAGTAGTTGGTAGCGAAACTTCCATAAGTCCATCAGCATCATATGAAACAAATAACATTCACGATAAATGTGTAAGCCACCTGCAAGATGAACTCAACCAAGATATTAAATTTTCATTTAAAATTACATTTAATCAATGAACAATAAACAAAAATAATCCTATGCATTTCTAGAGAATCCTCGATTCTATAGATGTGCTAATTAAGTTATTTACTAATGATGAATAAAACAACCCGTCAAAGATAAACTGAAACAAGAAAATGAGTTTAAGTCATGATTTGTAGTTTTACTTCTCATCGAGACTCGACCAACCTAGCTCAAAGTTTCTTAATTTTAATCTTATGCTATTCTCCTTGCTCTAGTAATCTTTCATTTGCAGAGGCCAATGATTTTTTAATGGATTTATACTTGTCTTTATTAAGTTTTAAATCATGCCATTGATTCACCCACTGGAAAAAATCGCTTTTAAGGGTATTAATTTCTTCCTCTTTACCGATCATATTAGAATGAGACTCTCCCAACTTTGTTTCAAACTGATAATTTATATTCTCAAGTATCTATTTAATATTTTGTAGAATGTTGTTTTTACTTCTAGTAGGTGAGGATTCCCTGGTGTATAAAGGTTTTTTCTCATAACTGAAAGGAGAGGATCTATCAATGAATTCTTTTGCAGCAGATGTCATGGGATTATTAATCTCCATACTTTTTTCACCACCAACGTTGGAAATTTCATGAATTGGAGATAGATCATCATCGTCACTTACAACTTTTATCAAAGGAGATTATTTTTGTTGATGTATCATAACAGGAATGGAAAAAGTAGACATACTATGAGTAAATCAACGTATGCTCACAAAAGTTGACTCCTTTTGTTTGAGTTTACATTCACTATAACAAGAAGAGTATTTGTTTCGAAAACTTTCTAACCCCTATAGCTTTTGTGTATGTATACTATGAGTTTGCATAGGCTGCGATGGGTTGATAGGAACTCCAACATTTTGAATAGTATCAACTTCTGTCAAATAACATCCTAAATACTTCACTGGGATATGATTACTAACATAAGCCTCTTTTGCGTTTACATTAGAATCTAATTTAGAAGGTTCATGCACAGAGGCTCATCTTCTTTTGAGTCAGGTCTTAGGGATTGGAGAAGGCCTAAACCGAGTTTGTTCGAAATTGTTTTAATTTAAAAATTGATCCCAATTTCTAATCATCATAGAAAACTGGTATTGTATCATGATTTTAAGTGATCCATGGTGGAGTAAAATTCATCCTTGATCTCCTACTGTGTTTTGGATTGCGTAATCCATATTTTCCATACTATTAAGGAATAAGAAAGGTAAATTTAACCTATAACCTTTGAAGGCCATAATAATCTTGAGGTGATAAAAATGTGAAAAATAAAACCTACCATCATAAGTGATGTACCTTATAATTAGCTGCAGAAGAGGTCGTCATCCATAACTTCATCGGATATCCATGTTTATCATCCAAATTCTCTACCATTGGAAGAAAAAAATGTTTCCACTTCTCTTCATTAGTTTCTCTCTTCTTAAACAATCTCTCACCCTTCTATTCTAGCTTCACATCCTTTTCTATGAGGTCTTCAGTAATAACAAAATGCAGGTTCCCAATTAGGGCAACATTTTATCTAAGTGAAAAAGAAAATTGTCAGGTCACTTCTATATGATTCTTGTTAAAACTTATAAATAAGTCACCCCAATTGATATTCTAAATCAATTGAGTAGACTTGGGTTAAATCTCTAGTAGATCACTCCTAGCTGGTTCGAATCTGCATAGGGGAGCCATTGTTTCAGCGCTCAACTGATAAACAAAGTAAATTTTGAGAGTGATCATCAATGTGAATGGGAAACAAAAACTAGCTCAAGCTAATCCTTTGTAAAAACCCCAATTTCTACCACCATCATAACCAAAACAATGCAAGATTCATCATAGGGTTTGGAAAATCGAGGTTAATGTTGATACAAGCAACGAAATTATGGTTGCGTACATGAATTATAAATGGAAATTAATGTTACAGAGAGAAATTCCTATGGATTGGGGTACCACAACAAATAGCTTGACTCCAGAAATCAATCCTTTCCAATATGCAATAGAAATTAAATGTCTAACACTAAAGGATCATACCTCGTACCTTATTCCAGACGGTTGAAGTAGATCCCCATTGAGCTTTCCAATCTTCAGCTTGAATTGATCTGTTACTTCCTCAACAACAAGTAAACAATACAAGCATTCTATATATCATGGTGTTAGATCTATTATAGCATATATAATCAATAATGTAAAAGCATTTGACATGATCCCATGGATAAAATATCCATTAAAACACACATTATTGGACAGGAAAAGATATTTCTATTAATATAAATTAGAGATTACAAGATACAACCTCTGACGGCACGTCTGCGAACCGAAGAAACTGAATCTGCCACTTGGGCCTCCACCACTTCAATCCTCCATCTCTCGATAGCAAGCTCACAAGCAAAATGCAAGCTTGGGAAGAACACAAAAGTGCTCCAAGGGACAAAGGGATGTAGACTCAAGCATAAGTTCTGGCAACAATGGACTATAGTTTCATTGCTCTCAATTCTCTCTTATGCCTTCAATGTACCAAGGGGTTCCTTATATAGCTTTCAAAGGGGTAACGAAAGGTCGAATCCGAGCTATCTCAAGGCATAGGGAAGGCGAGGAGTCAAATGAGTCGGATCCATGTCAAGGAAAACTCCAAAAGGATTTAGATTATGCACACAACCTAATGTATGCGGTTTTAGTGGTCAAACCCGTGTATATATGGGCTTATAGGTTTAAAAGTCGCGTATAGCATTTTTCATGTGTTTTTAGGGATGATCAAGGAAACATCAAAGGACAAAAAGTGGTCCATAGGGTCTAAGGAGTCTGTAGCGGGATAGGGGAATGCCATACAAAGTGTGATTCACCTAGAGTGGTGAAATCCACTATAACAGATGCCCCCTAATGTGTGAGGTCAGAGGGGTCATACGACGGCCTAAATACATTATAAGTCCATCCCAGAAGTGGAGTGATGAAGGATCCCAAATGGAATACCAGCCACCCAATCAACATAGTACAATAATACAAATTTGCATACAACTGCAAATACATATAGCAGTCCCAGATACATAAGAGTACAATGGCCATGAATAGGCATGATACATGATATCACATATGTGGTCATCGCCACGTACAATATATATAGATCAGAATCTCCATGATGAAGATATACAAAGGACCATGATCTCCAAAATGGCTGAAGATATAGAATAGATCAAGATCTCCATAGTGGCTGGAAATATTTGACATATACTGGAATCAAGTCACGAGAGCTGAAATCTCCTGAACACTAGCACGATCAAGGAGGTAGCATATAAGAGATGCCACCAATCTGGAAAGTCTTCTACACAAACTGCTACGAGTACATGTCCTACTATGCAAATAGAGGTGTCGAGGCCGAACATAGTAGTCCATCATCTGATTACCGGTCATTAATGTATACCGTTAACAAACGCGAGATCACCCACCGATAATGAAAATGGGAATAAAGGTACTAGAGTGCAAACTAACAAGTGTGAATAAATGTGTTGAGTTCGAACACTTGAAAGGATCCATCGATCAGGGGACATTGATGTATTCCCAAGAAACTGTCGATGGCGAGAGAACCTGCCACTAATGACTACAAGTCTCAAGGCACTCAAAATGACTCTAGAATCCAATCCCAGAATAAATGATCTGAAGTCGATGGGATGAAATCCGCTAGAAGGAGGGTATTAAGGCATCCCCCATCATCAAACACGAGGTACTCAACAAAGCTGTATAATGTGGAAGGACTCGATCATAAAGTGCATGAACCAGTAACTATACCGGGAATGGTCGACATGCAAAGTCAAGATAACTAAGGAATGGCTGACTCAGGTTTCAAATTCCTTCAAACAAGAGCATAACGACATATGGTGACTGAATAAAGGTAGCATAGACTCGATATACAAACTGGGACATCTATGTGACATAGGAGGCATCAATAGAGGCTCCATAGGGACTGGAAGCTTAACCAGTCAGTGGAGATAAACTCAAATAAATGAGTACAACTCCTAAAGTCAAACTATAACCCAACCAATGGATGTGATATATAGTGCTCTATTCGAACGCGACATGACTCGACAGCTGCCAAAGATGACATCTTTCCTTGTCCGGCTTTTTGGTTTTTTTATTTATTTTTGGACTTTTTCAGTTATTTGAAAAGCTTGAAAAAAGAATAAACTAGCTTTATAGTTACAAACTAGGAGGATACGAGTGTCACAAGGGTAAACAAGCTAGTTCCAAGAAGTGGAACATACCTATGCTCAATGTAAGGATACATGTGTAGGATATCGACACTCGGGGGTAAATTCCCTCCCGATAAAAAGGGAATCAAGCTGGGAAGGATATAAAAAAATGGCTCTGCATGGCTAGATATGAGACAAGCTCGGGCTATGTGGCTGAAGCACAATGTTAGGGGAGCCAACATAAAGCTCAATAAGGCAGGCAAAGCTCATGATAATGCTTTCACAACTTGACATCAGGGAGTCCTGAGGGAAATAGGATAGCATAAGATCAAGAGGAGTATGAGGCTCTTGCAAAATGTCATGGAAGTACTATACAACTGACTCCCACACCCTAAAGGAGAAACCATCAGCATGGGCACCAAATGCAAATAAGGTGCTAACTAGGGTACCCATGTAAGGTGAAGCTCTACCACTCGTATCATGCCACTTCTAAAGAAACAAGAAGGTTCTGTGACATAATAGAGTGGGTTTGTACCTAAGGTCATGGTGATATGGTCACAAGGTCATGCAAAATGAAAACGGTGGTGAAACCTAACCTATATGCCAGTTTATACATGATACCTGAGATTGGCACGAACGGGTCAATCCAACAGCTGAAACAGCACTGAAAAAGGTCTTCTACAACACCAATTATGTCAAAAACGATCCAAAATGGTTAGAAAATGTCGAAACTATAGGAAAGGGGGTAAACATTTTCAAATATTTGAAATTTTTTCTATAAATAGTAAAAAATATAAATCATTTGAAACTTTTACCCATTTGAGCTCTGATTTTCAACTGCAAATTCCAGGAGATCCAACCAGCGGAATTCACAACCGTTTCTTCCAGGTGTTTACTCATACTCTCTACTTGCATTTTGACATAATTTTTATATATTTTCATGGTCAAATGAATTTTTTAGGCCATCCCAAAATGAGCACTGCATCCCACGTGGAAATCGAGGCTTTTTTCGCGTATAGGGCTGGATATATGCGGAAAAGGGCCTCAAACCCGCGTACATACACGGTTGTTTTCAAAACAGTCGTGTATGAGGCCGCGCATATGATTTTCAACTAAACTAATGGGAAAATTTTCAATTTCTTTTGCAGGATGGTGCTAGAGTGGAGAGAGCGTGAGCATGGTGAAGTAGAGGAAGTAGTAAGGGCCAACTTAATGGCTCAACAAGCTCTTCGTGCATGCGGACTCTACAATTTTTGGTGTCTTGGTGGTTTGAGGGCCAAACCAAGACTTCTACAGATGCTGGTAGACTATTGGGATCCAGACTCAGAGTCCTTTCATATTGATGGGATGTCCCTCACCATAGAGGTGGAGGACATATACTTTATCACAGGGCTTTCTAGATGAGGGGAGGTGGTGAACCTTCGTTCCTGAGGTGGGCCAGGGGGTGGCCTGACTATCGACGAGTACAATGTAGTGTACTGTTATCCAAAAATCGAGAAGGTGGGGAGTCAAGTCCCTACCAATGCTATACAGGTGCTGTGCCTAAAGGCCATATTATTGACACTAGGCAGGATAACTGGCTTAGGATCACTCCACCAGGCCTCGCGGCCTCTGATGTTCTATGCAGTGGAGTGCATGAGACCCACAGCTATGACTGGAGTACTACACTACTGAGCAACATGAAAGACCAGCTCAGTGAGTGCAAGGTAGGCAGGGTGCGGAACTTCGGGTTCAGCAGTATCTTGAGCATGTTTTTCTTCGAGCGTGTTCCAGGATTAATCCCTAGAGTGGATGTTCCTCTTCACGGGGTTTGAGATCCATCCCAATGGCATTGGGCAGATGCGATGCGCAGACTAGGGGGAGGTAGGGTGGCCAACCCATATCCAACTGACTTCTTTCCATGGTGGCGATGACAGATATTTTCCATTGATGACTACCCCTATGCAAGGATAGATTTTCGAGGGGACCTGGACATGCCATTGCCACCAATATCGGCATATGGCGATATAGGTAACGAATATCAACCCTCACTCTTTTTAAAATTTTTTGAGTTATTGATTTTTTTTGTATTTTCTTGATTTTATGGAAGCAAAAAGACATGTTTTTGTGTGACAACACATAGTGACATCTACCATTTGGGTGCAGATGTGGGACCATGGTGGCTAGAGGGATTCCCTCGTCATAGACGGAGGGGAAGAGGAGATGACATCATGGGTGTGGATGTGGAGTGAATGCTCCAGAGCATTCATACCAACTTTGTGAGAGTGACTCATAGAGTTCCCATGGTGCAAGTCGAGGACTTGCCTGAGGCCATGCAGTGGCAGGTGGTGGGTGTACCACGCGCATGGGTGTGTTTATTTCGACGGCTAGCTAGAGCCGTAGTGATGTTCCATGATCACAACCCTCCTCCTCCTCCATAGGATTAGACACCTGGGAGTGTATACATTTTGAACGACCATGTATTATATGATGGTGGCTTAAAAGCCCCAATTTTGTATCATGACACTATGTATTATCACATTTTTTATGTATAAAAAGTTTTATGGTGATCGATTTATTTATTTACATGTGTAAAAATTGTGTTTGTGATTAATTTATTATGAATGAAACAAATGCCAATCTAACATGTAGTTAGCATATGAGTCAGCAACTTGATTATTATTTCTTGGAATGTGTATATATGTTATATTGTCAAATTGCCGTTCTAACAATCTCACACGTAAGAATCTTCTCAATAATGTTAGATCTCTAACATGGTACAAACCATTGAGCTATGACACTACTAACTTCGAATCAAGATGTACCTCAAGAGATAGAATGCCATGTAGAATGGCATCCCGTAGAAGCTCAATAACGGTGCTATATTCAGCAACATTGTTCGAAGATGGCCGTAGACATACACCTCCTGAAGACAGTACTTGACCCATAGGAGCATAAATCACCCAAGCAGCAGAGGCTGAGTGTTGAGTGTGACGGCTTGCACCATCCGTGAATCCTATGTAGGTAGAATATTCCATTGACATTTGCCAAAAGAAATGAAAACTAATCACAAACCCGATCACGATAAGAAAAAGACCTAACTATGAAAAGTTGTACAATAATATACAATAAGCAGCCTTGGTTGAAAATCATGCATAGTATTTCTTAAGATAGAGCCCATTTCTAGGCTCCACCAAGGCCGTCCCTTCGTAATCCACTAACTCATAGGCACCCTTCTCTAACACATGCTTGACCACGTAAGGACCACGCCACATAGGATTAAATTTCCCTACCCCCAAGGGTTCTTTCGGCTGATCCCACAAAAGGACCAAATATCCTTCACTAAATTCCCTTGGATGGAAAGACTTATCATATTGGGCCTTTACGCGATGGTTATTAACCTCTAGAGCCACCAAGGCATCCCGACGCTACTCATCGAGTTGCTCAAGGTGAACCAAATGCTCCTCCAAAGGTGAAGTGTCTGGTAAGAGTTCCACAGCTGGCTTCAAGGAAGGAATTTCGCATTCAATCGGCAATATCAACTCCACTCCATGCACAAGCTGATATGGAGAAAAACTAGTGGCAGTCTTAACTGTGGTTCGATATGCCCACAAAGTAGGGTATAACATAATGTGCCAATTATTCTTGCTTTGTGCGATGGTTCATTGGAGAATTGATTTGAGTGATTTATTCACTGCCTCTACCTATCCATTCACTTGGGGGTAGTAAGAAGAGGATTGCTCTTGCTAATACCCTAACTTTGATGCCAACTCTTCCATCATACGGTTCTAAAAGTGCGAGCCATGGTCAGTGACAAGCTCTTTCAGAATCCTGAATCGAGTAATAATTTGGTTGAATACAAAGTGAGCGGCTGTCTCACCATCGGATTTTATTGTAGGCATAGCCTCGGCCCATTTCATGAAATAATCAATAGCCACTATAATGTGATGGTGCCCCCCAGCTGAAGCTGGGTTTCAATCCATAAAATCGAGCCCCCACTTAGTGAAGGGACCGATGGTGATAATGGGATGTAACGGGGTAGGTTTCGAGCACATATTACGTGTGAACACTTGGTAAGGGTGGCACCTCTTGACCACATCAACACAATCCTTAAAGATCAACAGCTAAAAATAACCCTTCTCTCAAAATATTTTGAGCTGTAGAAAGCCCAGATAAATGACCACCACATGCCCCTCCATGGCAATCATTTAGCACAACCTTAGCCTCGTCATGAGTTAAACAATGTCGTAAAATGGAATCTACCCCATGGTGGTACAAAGTATTGTCCACTATGAGGTAGTTCTTAGAGACATGACGTAATCATCGTTGTTCATCTCGCGAGAGGTGAGTAGGGGTCTTCAGTGTTTGTAAATATATTATGATATCCCCATACCATGGGTCTAACGTAGATATTAAGAAGATGTGTTCATCGAAAAATGTATCTTCACAAACCAACTCCTTGGCCTTGCTCTGAAAATACGATATGAGCTCTGCAAATATTAAAGACTTCTTCGATTTTACCGAAACAAACTCGAGAACAAATTCTTGCAGAATGACAATCCATTTATTATACTTTCCCCCAATCATCCTTTGGGTGAGGAAGAATTGAAATGGATTGACATGGGCCACAACCAAGGTCTGGCGAAGGAGAATATAATGTCTCAAATGCTGAAGCACATGTACGGTAGCTAAAGCAAACTTCTCGACATGAGAATAACGAATATCTGCGTCAATAAGGTTTCGACTCAGATAATATATGACATGCTCTTGGAGCTCCTCATCCTCTTGAACCAATAGCATACCAATTGTCTCTAATGATGCGGCCACATATAATAAGAAATCACGGCTATAGTCCGGAGGACTAATCACCAGGGCCGACGCTAGGGCTCGCTTGAGTGCATCGAAGGAATCCTGGGCTCGCTCATCCCAATAAAAGGGAGTATCCTTCTTCAAGAGATGCATGAAGCCTGTAGTCAAATTGGAAAATTTGACAACAAATCTTCGTAAGAAGTTTGCCATGCCTTGCAAACACTCAAGATGATGAATATTCTTCGGGGGAGACAGCTGAAGTATTGCCTCAACCTTCAAAAGGTCGACTCTTATACCCTCTTTCGAGACGATGAATCTTAACAAACGACCTAAATTCATGCAAAAGATGCACTTATGAGGATTTAATCTAACTGAATAGTGTCAGAATATTTCGAATAACAATCTCAAGTGATAGGGATGATGCATTCTCATACAAGAATGAGCAGCGATATCATCCAAAAATAACTCGATAATTGACTTGATATCATGGAAAATCAAGGTCATTGCCCGCTAAAATGTAGCTCTGGTGTTTTAAAGGCCGAACGGCATTTTCCAATATGCGAACATTCCCCAAGGACAAATAAATGAATTCTTATGTTGGTCCTCAGGTTTAATCTATATTTGATTATACCCGAAAAAGCCGTCCATGAAGGAGAACACCTCGCTACCTGCACACTCATCCAAAATCTGATCTATAAATGGTGTGGGGAAGTTATCCTTAGGACAGGTGTGATTCAAATCATGGAAATCAGTGCATATACAGACCACTCCTTGCTTCTTATCCACTGGAATGGGGTTTGAAACCCACTCCTTCAAGGGAACGGGATAGATGAAACCGTCTTTCAACAGTTTCTCTATGTCTACCTTAATGGCGGGTGCTTTCCTAGGGTTCACCACATGTAAACATTTTTTAATAGGATTAGCGTTGGGGTAAGTCTTAATCTCATGCTTGACAATACGAGGGTCAATACCTGGCATCTTGTCGTAAGACCAAGCAAAGATATCATGGAATTCCTTGAATAGCTTGGCATATTCTAGAATCTTAGCATGGGAACATTCCGCCCCAATATAGACATTCTCTATCGTTCCAGGATTGTGAGAGATGTTGATAGGAATCGTTGAAGATATGTTTTCCATGTTTCCATCAGCCATCGGACCAGGAGAGCTAAATGGAACCACAGGACTACCAACTCTCTGACTAAGAACCGCCCTAAAATCCTCATGCTCCAAATGGTCAAGCTCTGGGAGAAAGTACAATCTATGATAAAGTTCCTCCCATGGTGGCTCAACTCCCTACATAGCCTCAATAATCGCTTCATTCGAAGGGAAAACTGTATCAAGGTAGTCGTGGGCATGAGAATACTATACTGCCCATGCCAGAAGCACATATGGGTCCTCCTCCTCTGTCCGTGAAGAGGAAGGACTAGGCTCTGCAACACTCTTGAGATTAGCTTGATAAGCTATCAAGGCTGCAGGAAATGGTACGCTTGTCTCGATAGGCTCATTCGAAGTACTCGGTGTAGGAAGAATCCAAGGGTCTTCCATATGATCAGTGCGAAAAGACACCGATGTTGTAGAAGTCAAAACCTCATCGGAACTAGATCCTATCATGAGGATCGGTGTAGGACAACTAAAGCTTCCCATGAGGGATGGATACATGCCTACACCCACACTCCCAGTTTCTGGCTGAGAGTGCTCAATGATCGGGATCGAAGCTCCCGAAGATGCGGTAACAGATGGATTCTTGAATGTCATTTGATCAATTGTTGCGATCTTCCTGTTATGTGGAAAGCATACAATGCAGAACAAGGAAGAAGCAATGGCTTGCATACTGTACATCCAGTTCCTACCTAGCAAGAGATTATAGCCAAGGGGAAAATCAACCTCTATCACAATGGTCTTCCCCCCCAAATGGACTTTAAGGGAAGGAAGGATGCTGTGTGGCCTAAAAGATCTCCCATCGAACGCAGTTAACATAGTCGCTGATTTAGACAGCTCAGGAGAACTGAGACCCTTCCAACAGGCCAAAGACATCACAGAAGCAGCAACACCCTCATCAATCACAGTACGTTTGACTGTAATACCAAGACATTCTATGTGCACCAAAAGAGACACATAGTAGGGCAAGCGAGGATGAAGTCCTGCGGTTTCAAATTTGATCACAGAGGAAGAATCATCATCGTTCACACCAAGGGCAGAAAGCAACGCCTTCCTTTGCAAAGGGCACTCTGAAGCACTTCCAATGCAGACATCGCATAAGGAGTATGGCCCAAATCCTCGATAACTAAATAATTCTAGGTGGCTCGGGCATTTGGATTATGCCCTGAATGCTTAAGGACTCCCTTAGGAATGCGAGGTGCAGCCTCAGGTTTATCTGTAGGTTTCTTAATGCGCAAAGGGGATCCTGGTGGATCAGGCTCTTTGCCTGGGCTGGGTTGTGACGAACTATAATCTTTCACATGAGTCACAACTTTCGTAGCACGAACCATGTTAATGCACCCATGACCACTACCCTCCGGTGAATCATCGTCACTAGACTAGTCATGGGACTTCGGGTTCATATTTTGGTTATGCGGTAAAAGGGTTAGTTAGCACAGCTAGGCCTTGTGCGAAGAATATTGAAGCTTCTTCAATCTGAGGGCACAAGTAAGTGAGGTGATCATCCTTACATAGCTTGCAAGGGAACTTAACCTTACATTTCTCTTGCTTGCCCCCCCCAGCATTTCTATCATTCTTGTCACTATTGTTAGCATTCTCATTCTTATTCCCACCCTTTCGATTATTATTTTTACCCTTTTTTCTATTCCATCCGAGCTGCTGGTTACCCTTCTGGTCTGACGATTGCATTGAAAGTACATTCACCATTTGGGTGGGTTGAGACGAAGCCGTAACTTGTCCTGAAGCAGATTGGCTGATCGATAATTGACTAGTTGGTTTTGCAACCGAATCTGCAGGTTTCGCACTTGCACAACCCACAATGCCATCGGCATGTGGTCCAAGTTTGACTTTGGGATTGAAACTGGAATGAGGAGCAGTGGGAATAATCTCATACAACAAACTAGACTGAGCATAGATCAAGTCCCGTTCCTACGCCCTAAAAATCTCTTGTTCCTCATTCTACACTCCGGATGTGGAAACATCCTTCACTATATATGGCAATAACGAATTGAGGAACCACTCAAGGAGGAATTTCGGTGGTATAAATATTTAATTAATATCTTCGGTCTATGCCACTCTTGAATATGATCAGAAATATGTGTTGCTTTATCTTGTTGAAATGTCGACAAGAGTTCAGTACCAACGTCATAGCGCACTGGTAGCTGGAAGTGATTAAGAAAAGTCATTGCAAGGTCATCGAACAAAGTGAAAGCTCCCTTAGGTAACTCTATATACCATTTCATAGCAGGCCCTGTGAGGGTGCGTTGAAATAGTCTCAAATGGACTGAGTCCTGATGTAATGAATTCAAAGAGCACCAAAGGTGAAATGTAGTAATGTGTTCGCTCGGATCCTCTCCCGGTTTTCCTTCGAACTTAGGTATGTCCGAAGGAATCTTGGTAGGGATAGCTGTCCAAGCCGGGTCATGAGCCATAGGATCGTTTGTCAGTATCGATAAGTCAGGAAGATTGAGCGTCGCAAGGAAAGGGAGCCTAGGATGGTGAGTTCGATGGACCGCTCCCTGGTTCATATAGGGTTGATTACCACTATGGCCTTGGCCATAGTGTCCTCCTCCTGTCTGACCCGTATAGGGTGGCATAGAAGTACCATAGTATGGTGGACCTTGACTAGTAGGAGCTACAAAGCCATAATTAGGAGAGTAAGCAAGTTGTTGATACCCACCTCCATAAGGTGAAGAAACTGTCCATACTGCATCCCATAATAAGTTCCATAGGTCATCGCATGCGATGCCCCATGAGACACTCCATAGGTAGGAATATACACTCCCGAAGTAGGGATATACGCCCTAAAAGTAGAAATATGGCCTCTAGAAGCATGAACATAGCCTCCCGAAGTAGCAAGCGGTATGTGAAATTGAGACACAATCGATCTAGTAACCGTAGTATGGACCCGACTCATAGCCATATACTGGCTCGAAGGACCACATGAATAAGGTGGAGGATGTACATTTGAAGAACTAGGGACCAAGGACAAAGGAACCCGAGTAATAATATATGTACTACCACCTATCATCACTCGTCTCGGATCTGGTATCCTAATCGAATCGCTAACCCTAGACCTAGGAGGGAGATACGATGTAGCTTCCACCACTGGGACGGAAGGTGCAATGTGACTAGTGCTCCCAAACCTCTCCGCATGGTAAGGAATGAGAGTTCCCCCAAGCATAGTGTTAGGCTCGAAATTGGATTTGACATGAAATGTTAAATCATGTGTAGGGAAACCAGATGTAGCATAACTACCGTAGCTAGTGCTGGCAGGTTCAAAATGAATCTCGGTGTCCTCCGGCATTCCATACCGGTAACGCGTCAATGGGGAATCAGACCTGGAGTGAGTATGCCTATTGTGCAAGGTTCCTATCTTAGAAATAATAGGACCTAACTCAGCTAAGTCGAGTGAAGGATCATAAGTAGGAGTAAATTCCCCATCATCTACATGAATGGGAGGAGGTGGTTCAGGAATATCCTCTAAACGGTCTCCCATGGTGTGTGAATCAATGTGTGAAATAGTCTTCTTGGACTGTCTAGGTCTGTCTCCCAAAGGAGGAGGAGAAGTAGAAGGAGAAAGTCCTGCTAAACAATGAGAATGGAGAGGAACCATACTCGAATCCACAATGACTCAAAAAATAGCAAAGACTCTCTATTTATGTAAACCCTAGGCCAACTATCATGCACAGAGCAATCACTAATAAAATATAAAGCCAAATGCAAGCAAACAAGGGCTGGATAAGTGAGCTCCCGAATGAATCAGGTATGTCTCACCTAGGAGGGGCTTGAGACTCCCATACACAAAAAGCGGAGGTACGTAACCAATTATTGTGGCCCTAAGCTTCAACATGTAAAGCGACTATGCTATCCGACCCCAACCTAGCTGGGACACCTGCAGAATAACCCCTGCAAACTACCCCCTCGATATCCTAGCTAATGCCACTAAGGTCACCTCAATATAATCAATGCTCAGGTGGACAGTCGTAGGCGGGATTGACCGTATGGGGAGGGTAGCAAAGCCCGAAACTCTCGAAAGAGCCCCCAGATACGAATACAATCCTGGAAATATCTCCGGTGCTACTCAATCATGACTAGGGGTCATCCCAATCAATAACCACTCACACTGCCTCGCGCTTAACTCCCTTTTGAGAGGAGGATCCTGAGAAACATTGGTTATATCAAGGATTTCACACACTCACCTAGACAGACACCTAGATGTTGTTGTTTAGTGATATTGGAGAATTGACTTACAATGAACTATTCCAAGATCCTAAAACCTAAGCTTGTTGGTGCACCCTAGAAAAGAAAAGAGTGTAATTCATTTTATTTAGCGTTGATTTTAGTTGGCTTTATTACTCAAAAAGGGATATGATCGTGCAACTGATGGTGTTCTGACGCAACATGAAGTAAAATGCACACCTAACAATCAATGCAAATGCATTGTGTCCATGAAAACAGGGTATGCTACTACGTGAACTGCACAATTCTTATTCAAATGATAAATGCAAATTTTCCTATATGAAGTCCTAACTAGTACTCCAAAGACAATATAATGCAAGTACAACGCAAAGTGCAAAATGCAATGCATGATGATAAGCAAATGTTTTTGGATTTTTTGAAAATAAAAGAGATGCAAAAAGCAAAAGAATGATTCTATGACCCCTAGACTCTGCAAGCACACCCAAACAACACTCAAGCAAAGCAATAAGGTAAAATAACTCTAATGCACTAATCTCAAACAAAAAATCTAAAATGCCATGACAAGAACCTTCTTAAAAAAGACAAAATTTAGCCTAAAAAAAAATGTTTCTGGCCAAAAACAGAGGTCAAAACAGACTCAGGTAGTGCCAAAGGAGACTTAGAAAATATTAGAATTCACCCAGCAACCAACTATCTTCCCCAAAAATGCAAAATCAAGGGCATACACGACTGTTCACAGTAAACCCACGTGTATATGCAGAAATTGCAGAAGAAACCGCGTGTACACGCGACTGTAAATCAAAAACTCACGTACAGGAAGAAAGGTGCATAAAATCAAGGCAAATAGGCGGGCTGAGACAAACTTCACACCAATCAAACTCTACCAGGCATACATGTCCCCAGACCTGACACAGAAACAAGAGAGAAAGAGCAATTCAAATTCATTGAATGCCGAGAAAACAACCCCCAAAGGACAACTACTAGGAACTCCCCAGCGGAGTCACCAATTCTATTACGGAGAGAAATTCCTATGGCTTGGGGTACCACAACAAACAGCTTGACTCAAAAAATCAATCCTTTCCAATATGCAATAAAAATTAAATGTCTAACACTAAAGGATCAAACCTCGTACCTTATTCTGGACGGTTGAAGTAGAGTCCCCGTTGAGCTTTCCAATCTTCAGCTTGAATTGATTTGTTACTTCCTCAACAACAAGTAAACAATACAAGCATTCTATATATCATGGTGTTAGATCTATTCTAGCATATATAATCAATAATGTAAAAGCATTTGAGATGATCCCATGGATAAAATATTCATTCAAAGACACATTATTGGACAGGAAAAGATATTTCTATTAATATAAATTAGAGATTTCAAGATACAACCTCTGACGGCACGTCTGCGAACTGGAGAAAATGAATCCCCCACTTGGGCCTCCACCACTTCAATCCTCCATCTCTTGATAGCAAGCTCACAAGCAAAAGGCAAGCTTGGGAAGAACACAAAAGTGCTCCAAGGGACAAAGGGATGCAGACTCAAGTATAAGTTCTGGCAACAATGGACTATAGTTTCGTTGCTCTCAATTATCTCTTATGCCTTCAATGTACCAAGGGGTTCCCTATATAGCTTTCAAAGGGGTAACGAAAGGTCGAATCTGAGTGATCTCAAGGCATAGGGAAGGCCAGGAGTCAAATGAGTCGGATCCATGTCAAGGAAAACTCCAAAAGGATTTGGATTATGCACACATCCTGATGTACATGGTTTTAGTGGTCAAACCCGTGTATATACACGCTTATAGGTTTAAAAGTCACGTATATCATTTTTCATGTCTTTTTAGGGATGATCAAGGAAACATCAAAGGACAAAAAGTGGTCCATAGGGTCTAAGGAGTCTGCAGCGGGAGAGGGGAAGGCCATACAAAGTGTGATTCACCTGGAGTGGTGAAATCCGCTATAACAATGACCTTCACAAACCCATCGTGTAATTCAATGACATGCATATAATATTTGTACCATATAAAACAAGTGTCACACATCATTCAATGGTAGAGTGATTGATGGTTTTGATCCTAGTTAGGGTAGAAGACAAATGTCACATAAAATTTATTGGTAGTTCCATTTGCATAAGTGCTAGATAATATCAATTACAAGTGTAAGTTTTGATTAACAATAATCATTTAGGAATAGTTTTAAGATGATGTTTAGATTATATAATTAATAAACATTATTAATCTAACCATTACATAAGATAAAAATACATCATATCACTTATAATTTACCTAGAATGTTAAACAAAATGTGAATCCTTGGTATTAATCAACATGAGAAGATCATGCAGGAAAGATGGAATTAAAATCATAGAAGTGAAATTTGAATTTAGTCCCAAAATGAGATTAGTTTGTTGTCGATCTGATGAAATATTAATTGAAACTGTATCATTATCAAATAAATATAATCAAAAATGAAATAAATCTAAAGTAAAATTGAGTATACAGTAATCAAATTTAACAACTGCAAATTGTTTATCAATGATACCTCAACAACATGATATTTATATACTAGCAATGCTTTTTACTCAAGTAATTAGTGTCCTCAAATTAAGAGTACCTTTAGAAGCATAGATTCTTAAGGAACTCTTTAATAATTTTCTCAAGGATTTATTAAAGAAGAATACTAATGTCATTTTTTATTAACCAAAAGCAAATAAATAACAGAGAAGGTTGTTGGTTTCCAACAAACCCTTAATGGTCCAACATACATGTGGGGAACTAAACCTTGACATACCAGCAAACTAATAGAATTGAACACTTTACATTATGGAGTGATTATGGCACTCATGAACCATTATTATAGTGTGGAGTATTATCAAGACCCACAACCTTAATATAGTGTATGAATTCCTATTTAGCTTATTTTCTAAATATCTCATTTTTAGGCCACCCTTTAAGAAAAAAATGACGTTCTTATCTATCTATAAATATGAATGCCACTTTTTCCTTTCTTTCGTTAACAAATCAAAATATGAATTCTTTTATTTGATTTAGAATTTTTAGAGTTAGTTATAAAATTGCAATGGTTATTATAAATAATATTATACACTAACAAGAATATAAAGCACATTAATGCATCATCACACGTCTCATTATAATTACTTTATTAAAGACTACTTTTTCTCAAATAAACTGAGGGGGTGTTTGTATCCATGCCCTTGAAAATTTTGAAAGCATGCAAAATGTGGTAAAATTGTTTTATCACCCTCATTGAATTAAAAAGACTATATATCAAAGAGTATAATGTCTACATCTCAGGTCAAACATGACTTCTACATATTACATACAATCATGATGGAAATGAAGTATCTTGTTCCAGGTAGATCATATATTTATCATACATAACTAGATCCATTTATGGATGATGATAGCAACTACTCATCAAAACAAATCACCAAAAAATATTTTACTTATAAATGAACCTTACAAAAAACAAATATTGTAAAACAGGTACCAAAATCAACAAATTTAGGTCACAAATAAAATTGATGAACTTTACAAAACGAATAAAATAATACACTAGTCACGAAATTCTCAATTCAAATAAAAAAATATACCAGTACGCTTTGGACAACTCTACAAGAAGACAACCAAAATAATGTCCCTTTCACAGTATCCCCTCCATTATAATCAATGTTCATTCATTTATATTACAAAAATCCCAAATATTAACAATAAAATATATAAAATATGGTCATATAAACTCTCATTAATGCCTTAGATATAATAATAATTGCAGAGCAAGATTCTAATAAAAGCCAATTTTAAATAACTGGGTCAGATTTAGTTTGAATATATAAAAACCATGTGTCATCTCTCCATGAAGAGTAGCATCCACTAACAATATATAAATGTTAGTCGATATTTTAAACTTGACAAGGAATAAAATAAATCATATCTTTTGATATATATAACACTTTCAAGGAACCAACACTCGTAGGATAGAATAAAATCCTAATAACACCGAATGATCACTAATAATCAAGAGTTCCCTAGAATTCAACATGAGTAAAAAAGAATCCATAATAGAAAGTAAATTTATAATATAATAATATATTTTAACTATGGATAAAAAGTCTAAAAAAGTTTGATCAAAACCATACCACGTTAATTATTGTCTGAAAAGTGTGATGTGAGTTTGTATTTTCTGATAAATTGAATGTGCAACATGCCCCTTCAAGACTTGATATTTCAATAATTGAGATGTTATGTCAAGATTAAAATGTTTAGAACCTTCATCATGTAAGAACAATCCGATGTGGGTGAACCAATAATCATTGTACCCTTTATATAGAAAAAATAACTCTTGATTTTCCCTCAAATACTGGAAATTAAGGGACAAAAGAAGGTATCACATGAAATTCACTAAAAATATAGGAGAATCCAACCATATGACTAAATTACAAGGAAAATGGAGGGGAAAATAACCCTTGGGAGCATCAATTACTGAAAATTAGGGGCAAAAGAGTGATTTCACTAGGTTTTATCTAGAAATTAGGGGTGAAAGATAGATTGGAGGGAGATTTTGATAGGGATATAATAGTTTTTTTTCATTGTCCTCATTAATATATGAAAATGCTATTCATTTTGGATTTTTTTTTCTAATACATATTGGGACAATATATTTTAAGTGAAAAAACCCTTTCCATATAAGAAAATACCCTACAAATTTTTTGTAAAGCCCTTAATATAGCCCATACGCTATATATAGCCCCTAAAATTATCCATGATGAACAGTCAATTGCTCTACTAATCAACTTGATTACTCCTTTTCTAACTTTTAACATATTGATTATTTTATTTCTTGTATTTATAAGTTGTAATGTGATTGTTTTATATATATTATGTGGAATATAAGAGCTGGTCCATACTTATAAGTATCCTGGCATCATATTCTGCAACTTATCCTAATGAATCAACAATGTATTCTAATGTTCAAGAATGATATTCTTACCTTTGTAAGGAGAGGCTCAACCAACATAGAATCATTTGTCTCAATGGTGCTGTTAGAATATGTAATGATGACTTATGTGGTATATTGGTAAAATATCGTTTAAAGCCATAAAATAACTCTAATATTATAGAATAGAGTTATCACACATGCATCATTGTAATTATATCCTTTGTAACCATTCTCTATATAAAGAGGTGGAAACTCATTTATCCCACATGTGTTATGGGATGTATTGTAATCCAAATCTCTTGGTATATAAGAGAGGCGAAGGAGACCCTTTTGGAGATGTGTTGATTGTAGTTCATCACACATCACATGTTCTGTATGTCATTTGTATGCACATGATTGTGACATTATTGGGTGATGGAGATTGATGTGATGCATATGTGAGAATTCCATGTAATCTTGAAGATCTGTTTTCAGAATAATGGAAGATGCAACCCTTCCCGTGGACATAGCCTAGATTGGGTGGACCACGTATATCGATGTTCTCCTACTGTTCTCTTTTCTCACATTTTATTTCGTGTTTTATGTTTCTTGGTAGATAGATGGATAGACAAGTAATGCTTTCCATATTTTATATTGTCTTATGATATTATTTCATGTGTTCACAATATTCTAACATGGTATTAGAGTAGGTTGTTATGCTCTACCTTCTTCCGTAATTTTTTTTTTATTTTTTTATTTTCAAGCGAAATATATTCATGATTTTACTTGGGATTTTCATTTTTTTATGGTTTTGTGACCCGAGCTATAATACCCACGTGGTATTTTTTTAGATCTCGGCTTTATTCCTCATATTTGAATTTTTTCTTTCAAACCCTAACCCTTTTGGAGAAATGTTTAATGTAAAATTGGGCGGAGAATTAAAAAAAAAAAATTAACACTTTCTGTGTAGTTTTTTAACAAATAAATTGCAAATTTGAGTTCCTCTCACAAAAATACTTGATTTAAAAAATAAAATAAAAAACGTTTGATTTCATGTTCGGAAAATGAAGATATCGCTGATTTAAATTCATATATTTTTTAGAAATTTTTCATAGGGAAGAAAATATTACAGAGTGAATTTCTTTTGATTGAGAGTCCAGATTTCTGTTATGTTCATGGCGGTGCATGCAGAATGACTTCTCCAGTTCCAAAAACATGCTATATTAAAAAAAATTGGAAATATTGACCAAGTTATGGTCATTTTAACTTTTTCATTTTTTTGCTTTCGATTTTCTGCTGCAGAGTGACAGATCCCTCTTTTAGTGACTGTTGGGATTCAGTTTTGGCGAGAAAATTCAGTTTTTATTCATCTCTTATCTTGAAATCCTTTTCATGAGCTTCGTGATATCTTTGTATTAGGGTTTATGTTCTTATTCATCATGTTTACAGAAGTTGTATTATTCTTGTTTATGTCTATAACCTTCTTTGTGTGGAAGATATGATGACATTTTTAGGGTAATGGATCTCTAGTATGGTAATGGTGACATCAATAATTAAACATATGCTTAGGACTCAGTTGTTTAATGGCTATATTTTCATATCTATAAATGTGATCGTTGTTTTATTTGATCAATTTGTTTTTGCTCAATATTCTAACATGGTCTCACTCTTCTAATAATGATAATGATGATTATATATGAGTCATATTGTGATCAGTATTTTCTTTATTTATATGTTATTGCTAACCTTTGTGTAAAATCAATTTCATAGTTTTTAGAAGCAATCTCTTTATGATCATTATATGTTATTGCTAACTGATTTCTTGAGTAAAATCATTTTTTTGAATTTATGTGATATCATGGGTTAATCATAATTTTCTATATGTTGATCATGTTAAAAATTTTGATCTATTTTCATATATAGAATGTCATGTTTATTTCAATCATTTTTTACTGCAAGTTTATATGGATTTGAACAATCTTATAATCTTGAAATCTTTGTTATGAGCACCTTGTTCTTGTTGCATTGATATTTATATTCTTATGATTGCAGAGGTTGTCTTGTTCCTACTTGTCTCTAATGTTCCTATATGAAAGCATTGACATGTATTTCTTGTCTCTAACGTTGCTATATGGAATCAATGACATTATTAAGGCATTCATCTCTTGCATATTAACATGGTGTTAACAAGAAATGAAAATGTTCTTAATATTAGTTGCTTGATGACTATATGTTTGCATATATTTAATTGAAATATTGGATCATTTTTCTATATTGGTATCTATTATGCCCACTCATGTTTATGCTCCTCTATTTATTATACCACATCATGTCTTTTTTCTTGATAATCTTTTGCTCAAAATTTATATGGTCTTGCATGGAAGCAATTCCTATTATTTATATGTTCTTGAGCAATTCTTTTTTATCATCTCTTATGATTTTTGGGCTTATAATGTTTATTATATACTCTTGGAATTTATTTTGTGCAGATTAGCTATGTATGTCATGGGATAGTTTTCTTTTTCTATTCCTTTCTTGTTTAAGCATGTGAGGGTTGTGGATCTCTGTTTTTTCAACATTGTTCATCTTTCCAACTTATCTTTGACTACAACAAAGATGGTTGATTTTAAGAAGGAATGTAATGATGAATTTTATCATATTATATCACAATATTCGAGCAATGTTATATGATGGACATCCATCTTCTATTGTTCATGCATATTTAAGTTGTGTTGTGAAGACTCTCTGCTTGGCTTATGTTTCGATGGAAAGACCATTAGGGTCTTGTATTCATAATGTAGTCTTCAGTAAGAGCTCTCCGAAGACTGTTTCGATGCACGGATCCTGGATTATTGTCTTTTTCATACGACCTATTGTAGAGTTCTTTAAGATATTAGTTGAGTTACAAGTTGTGATGATTCTGCATCCACATGTTCTATTGTATTGGCCATACACTTTTTTGTTATGCAAACATTCATCATACAACTTGGTTTGGATGCAGTTTCATGAGAAGTGGAGGATGTCTTCATCAAGTCCATGAGGAAAAGTGTGTTTTTTATTCGCATCGTATGGAGCATTCTGGAATTTTTCATCAAAGGGGGTGTTGGTGTGTTTCCACCTTCCTTACATTTGTATTCTTTCTCCCAATAATCATTTAAGGGGAGTGTTATAATATGTAATGATGACTTATGTGGTGTATTGGTAAAATATAATTTAGAGGCATAAAATAACTATAATATTATAACATAGAGTTATCCCACATGTAACATTGTAATTATATCCTTTGTAACCGTTATCTATATAAAGAGGTGGAAATTCATTTATCCCATATGCGTTATGGGATGTAGTGTAATACAAATATCTTGGCATATGAGAGAGGTTAAAGAGACCCTTTTGTATATATGTTGATTGTAGTTCATCACACATTACATGTTGTGTATGTCATTTGTACACACATGATTGTGACATGATTAGGCTATGGAGCTTGATGTGATCCATATGTGAGGATGCCATGTAATCTTAGAATCTATTTTCAGACTAATGGAAGATGCAACCCTTCGCGTGGACGTAGCCCATATTGGGTGAACCACGTATATCGATGTTCTCTTGTTGTTCTCTTTTCTCCAATTTGATTTCATGATTTATGTTGCTTAGTAGATAGAAGGATAGACGAGTAATGTTTTCCGTATTTTATATTGTGTTATGATATTATTTCATATGTTCACAATATTCTAATAGGTGCAACATCTGTCACAAGGTAGCAATCATCTAGTGTAGGAGAGGATCATCCAATGTTGAAGCATTTGGTACTTCCATCTAGTTCCAATCCGATAGAAGAAGTGTTTGGCTCCATCTAGTCCCATTCCCATAGTAGTCTTGAAGGATTTTGAATTATTCATGGAAGGAAGTAGAAGCAGGAATGGAGGTATCATCTAAAGTTTTTTAAGCTAGTCCAAATTCAAAGTCACCTACAAGCAATGTGGTGCATACAGAACTACATGCATAAAAGGCATTTTGCATTGCATGGAACTTTATAAATCACACTCACACCATTAAACATTTAAATTGGGGAACTAATTATAATGTAACCATGTTAGCACTGTTTCAAAAGTATAACATATGTGAAGTACTACCCCTTTAAAATATTTCAACGACTATAGTTTTCAATGTACAAGTTTCACTCTTGCTTCGATATGAGGCCAAATAAGACTCTACAAGTTGTCTATTGGTGGACAAAATTGTGGACATTTTTTATTAGTGAAAAAAATGGTGGAAAAATGACTATCTAACAAAAGCTTATTTTAAATGAAAATTAACACATAGATTTGTGTGCAGATTAATGGAAAAGATGGAAATCCTTTTCATAGAGTCCCTACTAGCCTGAAGGTAGGGACTAATAATAATGTCCTAAAAGAAAAGCTATGAATGCTATACATAATCATGAGTAAATCCCAATCTAAGAATAAACTCTATCATGCATCTAGAAGAGTTATAAACCATGATTGACCTATTTTCATATTTTCTCAATTCTTTGTTAAGATTAACACAAAACTTATTGATTAACTAGAGATAGTACGGTACACAATGCAATTATAAATCGACTTGTATTTGGTTATTTTC
>LPNX010222045.1:213012-301166 GCA_001517045.1 Pseudotsuga menziesii | reverse complement strand
TAGAGAGAGAGAGAGAGAGAGAGAGAGAGAGAGAGAGAGTTTAGTATGATTAGAAACAAGATGATTGAAAGCATAAATGAAAATGGAGTAGTTTAATTCCATAGAAAAATTACAAGGAATGGATTAAAATTGGAATTAATATTTAATTAACTATAAAATGTAGAAAATTAACCTAACTTACAAATTAAATTACATTACCTGAATAGATACATTTTAAACTCAGATCTATAAGAATCGAGAGGGATCAAATTTCTTAGGGTGTAAATTTTTTTTAATCTTAAAGTCCAGAAATTTGATTCCTCTCCTGCTTGATAGATTAGTGTTTAAGTATTAATTTTTATTTTTATTTTTTAGGACCACATGTATTTTTTTAATTATTTTTTATTTTTTGTAGTGTAATGTTTATGTAATGTGAAATCATCTCCCCCATCCTGAGCTATAGAGAACCTCGTTCCTCTTGGTGTAAACACTATAGTTGACATTTTATTTGTTATAATAGTATATCATATATCTAGATTAATTATAATATATTTAATAATCGACTATAGAAAATATTTATGAATGAATTATCATTAAATTAGAACAATCATATATTTAAAATTGGTTGGTAAACACATCATTTTCACCATTTTCAAATATAATATGTATATGAACCACTTTTGTGGCACACCTAAAAAATCCATAATTTTTTTTCTTATATTACATATATCTAAAGACAAATTATTTAAGTCCTTATCTGTAAGAGGGAATAATTGAACATTGAGAGTTGATTGCATATTCTTGGAATTTAATTGCTTGTTCAACCTTTCCAATATCAGAACCCATTTTTGACAATCAGGCTTCAATTTATTCAACTGTTTTAATCCTGATTTGCTAAGTTACTATTCTTTTCACAAACATTCTTCCACAATGATCCTTCCGCAATGCAGATTGCAGATTGTGGAACATAATTTATCTCTTATAAATTAACCATCCACAATCACCCCTCTACAATTAGCTTTCCAAAATGTGAATTGTGGATTGTAGAATGCATTTCAACTCTTTATAAATTAACCTTCTGCAATGCGGATTGCAAATTATAAAATGCACTTTAACTCTTTATAAATTAACCCTCCGCAATTATCTTTCCACAATGTTGATTGCGAATTGCGGAACACATTTTAACTCTTTATAAATTAACCTTGCACAACTATCTTTTCATAATGCGGATTGTAGATTGTGGAATGCACTTTAACCCTTTATAAATTAACGTTCCACAATATGGATTGCGGATTGCGGAACATATTTTAACTTGTTATAATTTATCCCTCCACATTTGACCTTCCGCAAAGTGGATTGCAGATTATGGAACATATTTTTAACTAGTTATAAATTATCTATCTGTAATCACCCCTCCGCAATGTGGATTGCGGAATGTGGGTTCCTATTGCAGCTGCAACTATTTTCCCCAAAAAACATTTAATTTTTAGGGTCCCCCTTTATCTTTTCACTATTTAGATGGTTTAATGAATCTCATGACTTCACCAAAAATTTTCCCATGATTTGATCTTTTGAAAGAAATTCAAGGTTTGTCTGCTCGCATTGGACGCACAGTCGACTATGTTTTGGATGCATCGAATGCATAGTTTACTAGCTCCCCAATATGCCCATCGGGAGCATTCCGAGGTCTTTCTCTGATATATCGGATGTCGTTTCTCCTATTGTATCGGAAGTTGTTTGTCGATCTTCTGGAAGCTTAGTCCGAAGCAGTTTCGATGATCCGATTCCCCATTTGTCTATCATTCTCTGATATCTGATTGAGTTTGGTGGTCATTTTCACTGTATCAGCTGTGTATTTTGGAATGAGTCAAGGGTTTAGTGGTTTTGTCAGCCAAAGTTGTGGAGGCATAGTGCCAAATACATCCCACGCTTCATATTGTCATCGCTGATACTGAGGTGTGTTAATTATTTTGACTACCGATAATGGTTATGCATTTTGACTTCTTTTATCCGATATCCCGGCTATGGCCTGCGGAACCCGGCCAACCTTTCACGTCCGCTAGAAGGTTCCCGCCTGATCATCCTTTCCCTCTCAGGGTCATGCTTATAAAGTCATAGAGGTCATATCTCCAGTTATTGTATTCTATGTTTATTGCTCATTGAATCCTGCACAACTGTCGATTTTCTGGATGAATCATTTTCCAATGGAGGTCGTTTTCCGTCGACGTCATCCGCAGAATTTTCTCCAGGTAGGATTTGCCTGAACTTTTTTTTTTGTTTATTATTGCTCAGCATCATTTTTGTTTTACCCGTATATCTTGATAGGGTTAGGTATTTTGTTTTCTTCCGGGGGTTTTGTAAAGAGAAGTAGTGGTTTTTCTTTATGTAGGGCTTTCCCTGTCTGTTTGTGGACGCCATTTCACTGAGGTGGCCCTTTTTTCTCTCAAGTTGTGGTTGTGGTTATTGTTTTAGCCGGCCAAGAGTGCCTGTTTGACAGTTTTTGGGAAAACAAGGGTAGGGTCAATACAAGCATGTTTCCGTCTGCACCGCTCCCTTCTTTCCTGTACCATTTTAAACCATAGGCTGCGCAGCCATGGTTTGAGCAGTGGTAGGTTTCCATGGGATGTGGGAGGATTTTTCAGTTGTATAGAGGGGGTTTTGTGGTTTTAGCGGTCTGCGGTTTTAAGGATTTTTCCCTCAGTCGATATTTCTACTCGTAGACACAAGGGTGTTGTGAAGACATAGATTTTTCCCAAGAAGAAGTTTTCACAGATATGGGGTAGATAGGTTTTGCAAAGTTTCCTATTTTTTAAAGCTTCACATACAAAGGTACTATTGGTTTTGAGAAGAGAAAAAAATTATTCAGCATGCATATTGATGAGATGGTAATATTCTAGTTGTTTTTCTCGTTGCCTTCAATACATAGTTTGCTAGGAGTAAATGGATTCAATCTATTTTGCATGATCAATACAGGCTAATCATCAGCACAACAATATGCCACAAAAGCAAAAAAAGAAGGCCCAAGTAGCCGAGGAGGAACCAAAAGTAGAGATAATAACTAGAGTTGAGGTTATTTATGAATATATGAAACCGATTATTGGAATTGAGCCAGAGCATAAATGGGGAGAGATATACAGAATGATCTCAAACCAGAGTGTTCTAGAAGTAGGGTTCGAATACTTTCCTAGCTATGCCAACATTGAGAGATCAGCCATTATGAAGGTGGCTACAAGACCTAAAATTCCCCCCTATTCAGAGGTGATAGGGTGGATTATTCCTAGGGAATATATAACAAGGATGATACTGGCCAATGCCAAGGGGCAGGGTTATGATGCATATATCCCAGCATATGCATCCATAGCTTATAAGTTTCCAACACCACAAATCTATTTGAATGAGAGTTGGTTGAAATATCTCAACCTAGATATGGTGGAAACAATTAAAAGAATGATGATTCCTGGCAAGAAATTCCATACAAGGCCTTCAGGAGAGTACGAAACATCAAGCCTCTACACTCTATACGGGTTAATTTCCTTAATGTTAAACCATATTTTTGGGAGGGATAATGGAAAAAACTTTAGAATAGGTTGGGTACCAGTGATATTTTTTGTGGCCACCCAAGGTACAATCTTTAATTGGGAAAATATAGTATCCAGCAGGTTGTCAGCTTGTATAAGTGCAGCTTTGGGAGGAGTGTCCCAGAAGAAGACATAATTTGATATGAGTTCAATACTTATTGATTGCATTTTATGTACTCAGTCATTCCTAGCATTAAAGTGCCAATGGGATAAAGAATTGTCCCCTATGTATGCTGCCTATCACTTATTTTGGGTTCACAAGTATTATATATTTTACAAGGAGATTTGTGAGAATTTCATTATGTCATTGTATACATTGATTTTATTGGTTTATGTAATTGTATGTCAGTGGAAGCTATGAAAGTAGTGAAAGATAACGGGAACTATTATTTGATAGAGGAAGGGTTGTATTTATGGATGTTTGGAGGATAAAGTGCTCCTTCCCTTCTACCTAAATATGCTACATACTATGTGATTCATAAAGAAGTTGTAAGACAGTTGTACATTGACATAGTGGGTAACTTCCTATTTGAGCAGAAAAAATTTGTATATCCTGTAGTCCCCTTTTTTGTAGGAAGCTATAAGTTTTCAAGAGTAAAGACTGCAGTAGAATTCATGAAGGAATTAGAGTACTTTCACTTTGGTGAAATAATTTATCATAGAAATGAATATGAGAATAAGGTAGCTGAGTATTGTGCAGAAGTAGGAGTGCAATTTGAGTATGGTCATTTTTTGGACAAGGATGAGGAAATTTTCCGTAGTGCTCAGAACATGATTGCTTTGAGGAGGAGATTCAAACAAAAGATAACTACTATTGGCAGAGAGGGAAAAGCTACTGAGCAACTTAAAAGGCAAGAAGAAGAGAAAGCAAAGAAAATGTAGGAAGCAGCTCACAGGTTAGCACAGGAAGAACAAGAAAAGAGGAAGACCATTGAAGAAGCTAAGAAGAAAAGAAAAGAAAAGAAAAGAAGAAGAAGAAGAAATATAGAAAATGTAGAAAGAACGTGAGGGATTAATATTAGAAACTACTGATATAGAAAAAGAGCAAGCAAAAAAAGCAGCTAAAGAATTGAGACAAAAGACACGAGGAACATGACCCTGCTGATCAAGGACAGATTAAGTCTGATGCTGAGCCATTAGAACCCATTGTTCCATCTAGTAGTATAGCAAGAGAGAATCCTTTGTCTGTATCTGGAATTGAACTAATTCCTTTAACTCCCATAGAAGGAGAAGAAGTTCCTAATTTAAATAGCATTTTCTATGACAGGGTAAAAGAGAGGATTGTTAAAAGAATAGAGAAAAAGGTGAACACGGGAGGTAAGATGGGAGTGATGGTGACTGAGAAAGAAGTAGTCCATGGTACTGACAAATATCCATGATTGATGGAAAGGGATAGTGTAGCCACAACCCTAGCTACTGAAGATAATGTGGATAGAATAATGATGGATCTAGAGCAGTCCCAGAAGAAGGCCACATAATTGAAAGAGACCTTAAAAAAGGAGAGAAATGAAAGTCAGAGTTTGAAGAGAAAATATGAAGATATGATCAGTGAAATTCAGGTATCCAACATAGAGTGCAGACTCTACAATCAGATAAAGATGCTTAGGTGTTATCCACAAGAAATATAGAAAAGGAGTCTAAGGCCATATTGGCATATTTTGGGAGACTCCAGCAAAGACATCAGGTCTTGGAGGTAGAAAGGGATAATCTAAGATTGTCAATTGAAGAGTTGAATAAAGAGAAGGGACAGATAGAGGATGAATTGGCAGAATTGTAAATGCAAAAGAATAGTGCGAAGGGAAAAACTAAGTTGTATGAGACTCAGGTAGTAGCCTTAGAAAATAAAATAAAAATCATTGGGAGTCTCATTGAAGACAACTATGGAGTAGAAAGAAGATGTTGAAACTTTGAAGAAGCATGCTCTTACACTAAGGAATAAGATTCATTAGATGAAGCTTCACATGGTAGAAGAGATGTTAAAGGTTCAGCAGGTAGAAACAAGGTTGGAGAAAAGTTTAAATATAGCTTCCTATTTCCTAGATAGGACACAGGATATCCTGGAGGCTCTATCGGGATGAAGGACATAGTTAGAAACAAATAAGGAACCTCCAGTTGATATACACATTAAAGACCTAGAGAAGATAAAGCTGGAGTATGAGTTGATCGAATTTGTGAGTAAAGTAGCAAAGGAATTGGTAAAGATAATGAGGAAGATAAAGAGTGCATATGCAGAATTCTATAGGAGAGTTCTCCTAACTTACAATCGGTGTCAGAACTCTGCTAGAAGGAGGTTAGAAGAGCTGCCCAAGCATGAAATGTTTTTGAAACAATTGCATAAACGATGCAATGAAGATGAACAGGCTATTCATCTAGTCAAGGGATTGGATGAAAAGGTGCTAAAAACTAAAATAACACATGCAACAGTTAGTGGTCACTTGCTGGAAGACCAACTTCGCCTAATACTGGCTAGGGTGGTGAATATAAAGGATCAATGCATGTTATACAGTACATTACTCATCATTAATTACAGTATCTCTCCCTAGGGATAGGCTAGATAGATTTAGTTAGCACTAGTATAATTTGTTTTTTTCTGTTTATGATTTAGAAGTGAAAGAGGTAAGATGAGAGGTAAGAACATGCGCATCACATTGTGAAAATATTTATTATCTCTATCGAATACACTTAGTTAGGCACTTGCATATTATACATAAACCTAAAACTAAAAAATACCCTTAAACGATGGACTGGGCCACAACTGGTAAAACAAGATTTAATCGTTACTTGACCTATGGTAGTTGGACTATAAACCAGATGGATTCCCCATACCAAGAAATAATGAGATAATTATGAATGCTTACTGGGTAGAATCCCTACTGTTATTACCTACGATTTTCCATGCCTCAACTGTTTTTGTGGTAGAAGGAGGGCCACCAATGCATGGTTGGCCGAGGAAATTTGTTTTCTCGAGAATTCCCCACCAGTGACATCACTAAGACTAGTATCTTGCAAAGATCTACTACTGAATAAAATACCACAGGGTATCCCTATCCCATTGATAACAAATTTGTTGATGATTTAAGAAGAATCACCAGGGAATACGTAAAGAATATTGGAGGGTTACTAGTTATTCCTCTTTCACCTAGAAGAGAATTTTGTAAGAAGGACTATCCTCAATTGGAAGATTCAGTGTTAGTGGAAGACCTTGAAGAACTGGTAGAAAAAGCCTTGTAAGAAGTTGTCCAACCTCTGAACCAGTTGGGACTAGATTCCCCTCACTGTTCTCCTTTTCAAACTCTTGTCCAGTCGCATCCTCAATATCCACTCAGAATCATGGCCAATGTGAATGCAAATTAGCCACCTCCACTACCTTCTTGGAGGGATAGATCTCGTTTGAACTATGCCTCAGAATTTTGACAAAGCTTTACCTAAGTTTGAACCGAATGAAGGAATTCTTGCAGATGATCATTTACAGAGTTTTTATCTAGATTTAGAGGGATTGCAAGCAATAGAACATGAAGATGTTGGAGTAGATCCCCGCCGCTACAGGAAAAGCTTCCATTTTGGCGGATAGATAGTTTGGCGAAGATGAAGAGATAAGGTAGAGATACAATGCCGTAGCATGTTTGTAGCTGCAGAGTAGAGCCAAAAACTATGACCACCGGGGCAGAGAAGTCAAAGAAGACGACACTACTTGAGCGGCCGAGAGGAGAGAGCTCACCCACTGCATTGAAGGCAGCAGCAGAAGACAGGAGGGCTCAGATACCCTCATAAAGGAAAAGGAGCAATGAGGCCGAGGTATTGAAGATGAAGGATAGAACGAGAAGCGGTGCACAGTACCCATGGTCAGTGCCGGGAAGCATGGAAGACTGCAGAGAGCAGTGGTGTAATGGAAAGTTGCTACCTCGAGTACAGATACACCGACTGTCACTAGTTATGGTTTTTGGCTTACTGTTGGGACAGGCCCACAGTGTTGTAATGGCGAGAACTTCGGGCCGCCTATAAAGGGATGTATTTTTTATTGTAAAAGGGTTGGTTGGGAAGTTAGACAAGTAGACATTTTAGACAGCTGTATTAGAGAAGCTAATATTTGGTTCTGTATTCAGTCTGTAGTATCTTACTGTAACCAGTAGCTAGCTCAGTGAGTATGTATGTAACAATCCACAGGGATTGACAGAGAGAGAGACAGAGATAATATTGTAAGAAGGAAATATAGAGATAGAGAAGAGATCTAGGAGAGAAGGGATCCAGGAAGTGAGTACAGAGTTACCCAGACGATCTCTAGCTGCATATGCGATGTAGCAGAACTGTGTACTCTCTCAAGATATAATAAAACACAGTTCTGTGGATGTAGCTTCTACCCTGGAAGTGAACCACGTAAAGTCAGAGTGTTATGTGATTGATTCATGTGATTGTATTTACTTGTTGTATCTGTCACTCATTACATGTACTTTTCTTACAGTTAAATGTATGTATGTGTTATTCAGTTCACAGCATTACAGAAGGATAAATGCATGTTGAAGTCTTTAAGTATTCTGTATAAGGGTTTGTCTATGTTTCACTCAAGATAGTAAGAGTCGCAGTGTAAAGCAGCCTTGTATGTTGAGTCCTGTAAGTCAAACACAAGTAACGCTAGGTATGCTGAGCCGCACTAGTAGGATATCACAGGAAGGTGATATCGCACCATCAGAGGAGCTGTGGTGTGTGGTACCGTAGGTTGAGGATTGAGTGTAGGAGAGAGTTACGTGTTGCCCAAGATGCGGTGATGCGATAAGGGCTATAGTCATCGTGAGTTAGAGGAAACTGCGCTCGTGGAGAGAAAGAGACCTCACAGGATGAGAAGAGCTGCGAGACGCACATAGGATGCTACAGAACCTGGTCGAAGACACTTGAGTCTTTGGCCAACTCATTAGAATCACTTCAGGTGAGACTTTAGGCTGCTCCACGGTCTGTCACCGAAAGGGCCAGTGAGCTAGGGGTGTTGTTGGTACATTACAATAAACCTGGGTCTACCCATAGCGACCAACAAATGGTTTCATTGTCGGTTTTGAACAAACTAAGCACTGATGTTCTGTTGGCATCCTACTAGAGATGAACTCAACCAGTGGGTTGAGTCTAAGGAGAAAGAGTTTTCCAAACATGAGAACAAGAGTCATAGACTGAGTACAGAGGACTGGTTACAAAAACATATCTTTACAGACCTACATACGATGTTTTTTGTGACCTATGGAAATGAGCTTTACGACTGGTTATCAAAGTTGACTGATAAGAACATATTCAAGAAGAAAAGAAACATTGTCTGGACACCGGAGCTGATTCAGACCGTGAAGAACCTTGATAATCCCATTACAAGGATAGTAGAATTCTGGCTTATGAGTGTGTTAGAAGGCTTCGTCACATATTTTGCAGTTGAACAGAGAAAAAGCTTCAGCGAGGCTGAGCGGTACTTCTTCAAAGGATATCGCGGTAAGTACCTAAAACCTTTAAACTTGTCCATTAAGATGTTATTACATGAAAAAGGAGTAATGGATATGGTTTCTGATCAATAAGTTAACAAACTATAATGTCACAAGAGTTTGAGAGTGATTTCAATGACATTGGATGTACACGTAGTGGAAATAAATACAAAGTAGATTTCAGATCTCCCATATTTGAAGACAGTTTAGATAGTACTAGACAACAGAGTCATAGCCATATAGACAGAACAGAAGGGGGTATCCCTTACTACCCTTATACCCCACAGAAATAGATCGGGACTCAGAAAAATCCCATAGGAACTCCATCTAGTAGCTCCTAGATAGTACATACTACCGCTACATCACGTCCACCTACACCGCCGAGTGGTAGTAACATAGCAAATCAACATCCACCATGTAGAAATAGAATGGGGGATGATATGAAGCTACCTATCTTTAAGGGTACAGGGGCAGAGGACCCAAAGCAACATTGTTTTCTATGTGAAGCCATGTGGACCATTAAAACAATCCATGATGATAATATTAAACTTGTACAGTTGGTCACCACACTAAGAGAACGAGCCTTAACATGGTATATGAAGTATACCTCAGTGATACCTAGAACACTTGTTCAGGTCAGGACCGCCATGATTAAAGAGTTTAAGAAACCTAAGTCTAAGTCACAGTGCATTACAAAGATCAAAGACATCAAATAGTTACCTACAGAGTCAGTGTGGGACTTCGATCAGAAATTCAGAGCCCTTATAGACCAAGTCAGCTTTGAGTTTGCGCTGGAGCAGCATAAGGAATGGTTTATTGCAGCCCTGCTCCCTCACATCAGACTGCCATTCATGCAGAAAAAACTCCAGACACAGGATGATGCATTGGAGATGGCGATGAAACTAGAGGCTTCACCTCTAGCTGAAACCAGCATAGGTATGACAAACCTGCAAAACCAGTTAGCTAATCTCATGTTACAGATGCATGAGATTAGAAAAGGAAAAGAGGTTACGCAAGACATATGGTGCGTAAAGTGTAAAGCACAAGGCCATACTAAAGAAAAATGTCCAATATTTATAGAATATCTAGCAACGGGGCCTCCTAACCCCTTACCACAGACCCACGGGCCGTGGTGTGAAATATGCAAAACAAGAGGACATCTACCTCAGCAATGCCCTCTACTTCAGAAGTACGTGCAGACACCTAAGAACTTATACAGTGTCTTCTGCAAATCTGTAGGACATGATGAACATGATTGCTGAGCCTATGATCTCATGGTCGGGAGCAAGCAAGACTTGTACAGAGTCCAATTAGAAACACAGGGTCTAGTAGTAGGACCACGGCATGATCTGGCTCATGTTGGCCATGGAGGAGGATTCATAGGATGAGGACGTGGAGGAGGCTTTGGCCATGGTCGCGGACCAGTTACTTGTTACAACTGTGGAGTTGTAGGACATTATGCTAGGGACTGTCAGAGCCCCACCACCACATGTAACTATTGCAAAGCTTATGACCACACTATAGAAGAATGTCCTACCTTGATAGCCAATATCAGAGAACCTAAGCCAGTAGTACACCAGAACATCCAGCTTATCGCTGCTGAGCAGAAACAGCTAGAACCAAGAGTCAACATTGTGACTCGCAGCGGTGTTTCCACTAATGGGACATCGTAGGATAGTGAAAAGAACACAGGACTGGAGTGGGTGTGCAAAGCTACTAATAAATCAACACCACTTGACCTACAGAACAATAAATAGACATTTCAGGAAGCTAAGACTTTCTTTGATGACCCTATGCAATCAGGATGATAGGTATCGCCGTCTAGGGGCATACCGCAGCAAGCACCTTGTGGCGTTAGCCCTGTACATATATCGCAGGCTACCACATCGGGTGCTTGCGACGAGGACGAGTTGGCAAGAAGTGTACAATCCTTCCTGTGGAGTTGTTTAAAACTCATGAGAAATGAGCAAGCTATCAAAGAACTTCAGCGCATTATAGATCAGTGTCATCCATCTTCTTCCGTGAGTAGTACACATCGTGCTATTCATAATATTACGGGACATACAAGAACAGGAAGAGAGATGCGACTCACAGCACAAGTTGGAGAATTTGAAATATATGAGGTGATCCTAGATCTAGGATCAGAGGTAAATGTTCTGACTAAGCCGACATGGGAATAGATGGGTAGCCCTAAGTTAGTCAGATCGCGTATCCATCTGAGATTAGCTAATCAGCAGTGAGTATCACCCCTGGGTCGATTACCGTAGGTGCCAATTGACATTGATGGCGTTCGCAACTCTGCGGACTTTGAAGTTATAGAAATAATTGGTGATAGTAGACCGTATCCAGCTCTACTAGGTATTGATTGGGAAATCGATAACATGGCCGTTATCGACTTAAAGAGAAGACAAATGACCTTTGAGGACACGTAGATCTAGGTCATCGTACCGTTAGATCCTCTTCAAGGTCCTAGATACATTGAACATATCCGAGCAGAGGAAGAGGCACGTAACATGGAGAGTCTCTATCAGATGACTGCGAACCAGAACAACTACATCAATCCAACCGCAGAAGGGAACATTAGTTGGTGATGCGACAAGTCATGCACATCGGATTCAGATGTTGGTCTAGAGAATTGGCAGAACATACTTTACGAAGTCTCATCGCGTAGATGCACGCACATGACTAAGTCACTGCGATGGATTGGCGCAGAGATCAATGAGATTCCATCATTTCACGGTCTAACAGATATCCAGGAATTTCTCATGCAGTTTGAACAACAAATTCCTCACGAGCAGAGGATTGCAGCTATGGACCTTGCAGTATGAGCCACACCTGCAAGATGGTGGTATGCACATAAAGAGAATATCGCATCATGGGATGATCTTAAGAGATTGATGGCAATCATATTCTCTACCGACAGAGAGTATGTCCAGCAGAGATACACAGGAGAAAGTGACCCCAGGTCACATATTCAGACATGTGAATGGAATTGGTCGAACATTCTCGAGGATGAATGGGTTCACCGATTCATTCACACTTTGGATACAGTTCCAAGGAACTGGTACACAGAGACTGAATTGCGCAAGGGAATGACTACATGGCCACTTATGATAGACAGATTTCTACTCGCCTTCACTTTTGAATCTGAGTATCCAAGTGTTGATCAGGACTTAGATGAAATAAAGATTAAGATATTTGTGGATTGTACCCTATTAGTGTCAGCTCAACCTGAGTGGGCCATCCAGTTGGAAGAGGTGCTAGAGTGTTATAACTTTGCATCAAAACCAGAGGAGGAGGAGGAGGATCCTTGCAACATCAACATTCTGGAGTCAGAGGGGACTCGCGATGTTGATGGGCCGAAGCTACAGATTCCAGAAATCACAGAACCGATTAAGATTAAACAAATCAATATTGGCACAAACACAGAACCAAAGTTTGCCTCTATTGGATACTATTGGAACAATGAAACAGTCGGACAGATTGTAGACTTGCTATAGGAGTACCAAGACCTATTTTCCACCAAGTTCACAGAGATGAAGGGAATAGTCGGAGACTTGGGAGTAATGAGGATACCATTGAAAGAGGATACTAGACCAGTTGAGCAGCGTCCATATAGATTAAATCCATGCTATAAAGAAAAAGTTAAGGATGAGATCGATAATATGCTAGCGATAGGCATCATTGAGCCCGTAGAAGCGAGCGAATGGGTTAGTCCCATGGTCGTGCAAGAAAAGAAAACCAAAGGAGACATCAGGATCTGTGTCGACTTGCGTAAACTCAACGATGCATCACTTCATGATCCATTTCCGACACCTTTCACTGATGAAGTATTAGACAATGTGGGAGGACAGGAGGTCTACTCCTTCATTGATGGCTTTTCAGGCTATCACCACATCAGAATCCACCCAGAAGATCAACATAAGACCACTTGTGCAATAGAATGGGGCTCATTCCAGTATACGGTAATGCCCTTTGGTCTTAAGAATGCACTGACTATATTTTCTAGAGTAGTAGTTGCTATATTTAAAGAGTACATCCATAAATTCCTAGAGGTTTATTTTGATGATTGGACTGTATTTGGATTAATTGATAAGCACATAGGGGATTTAAGACTGATGTTAGAGAAATGTAGGCAGTACCAGATTTCTCTAAACTTGAAAAAATGTATATTCTGTGCGCCATTCAGTATTTTGTTGGGTCACATTGTTTGCAGGCAAGGCTTGATGGTAGATCCCGCAAATATTGCCATCATTGTAAATATTTTAGCACCCAACTCAGTCAAACAATTGAGGAATATGCAAAGATTACAGCACCGATGGAAAAAATGTTAAAGAAAGATGTAAAATTCCTATGGAATGAGGAATGCCAGCAGAGTCTATACACACTTAAAGAGAAGATGGTTATAGCACCCATCTTAGTATTTCTAGACTGGACTAAGTCATTTCATGTACATGTGGATGCATCTGGCATCGCACTATGGATTGTTTTAACGCAACCAGGAGAAGGAGGTATCGATCATCCTATCGCATACTTCAGTAAAAAGCTATCGACAGTAGAAAAAAACTACACCTCGAAAGAAAGAGAAGGCTTAGCTATGGTGTATGTGCTATAGAAGTTCAGGAACTACCTGTTGGGTGCCTCGTTCAAGATGTTTACTGACCATTCCACTTTGAAGTACTTGGTCAATAAGCCGGTGTTAGGGGGAAGAATCTGCAAATGGTTACTCCTCTTCCAGGAGTATGACTTTGAAATCATTGTGAAACTAGGAAGATTGAATGCTGGACCGAATCATCTGTCGTGGATAGACTCAGGAGAAGAGCCAAGTAATCTAGAGGACAACTTGCCCGATGCGCAACTGTTTTCTATTTAGATCGCAGATGAGTACTATGCTGATATTATTCACTTTCTCACTACAGGATGGGCACCTGACGAGTTTACCAAGCATTAAAAGAGGCAGTTGGTTGTTAAAGCAGCAGACTTCACCCTGATCACAAGACAGTTATACAAGTTAGGTCTAGACGAAGTCATGTGTAGATGTGTGATGCCGCATGAAAAAGAGGCTATTATCAAAGAAGCACATTTCAGTACCACAGGAGGTCATTTCGCAAGAAAGCCGACTGCGCAGAAAATCTTGACCGCGGGATTATGGTGGCCTACTTTACATAAAGACACTAAGGACTTTTGCAGATGCTGCGATATCTGCCAGAGGGTAGGAAAACCTTCACGGAGAGATGAAATGCTGCTACGACCACAGATTACGCTACGCGCATTTGACAAGTGGGCTATAGACTCTGTGGGTCCTATCAACCCACCAGGAAGACGAACGGGTGCGAGATACATCATCACAGGAAGAGAATACCTCACCAGATGGGAAGAGGCCAATGCAGTAAGAAATTGTGATGCTACTACAGCTGTACAGTTCCTCTTTGAGGACGTCATCAGTAGATTTGGATGCCCAGTAATTTTGATGAGCGATCAAGGCACACACTTCTTGAACCACACCATTGAGGCCTTGATGGAAGAATTCCAGATACAACACCATAAGATCACTCCCTACCACCCACAAGCTAATGGTATGGTGGAGGCCTTTAACAAGATTCTAGAAAACACTCTTACTAAGATCTGCAATAGCCAAAGGAATGAATGGGACCTCAGGGTTAATGCTGTGTTGTGGGCTTATAGAACGACATGTAATAAACTTTCAGGACATACACCTTTCAGCTTGGTGTATGGACAAGAGGCTGTTATGCCTATGGAGTATATTCTTCCCAGTTTAAGAATTGATCAGATCACCAGGATGGCTGATACAGACACGGTGCATGAAAGGCTAGCGCAGCTGCTTGCCTTAGAGGAAGATAGATTCATCGCCGGATTCCATCAAAAGGTACAGAAGGAATGAGAAAAAGCTTGGCATGACAGACACATTAAGAGTAAGTCTCTTCAGATCAGAGACCTAGTACTCCTCTATGACAGTAAATTTATTAAGTTTCCAGGGAAGTTCAAGACACATTGGTTGGGGCCATACCAGATTCAGCAAGTTATAGAAGGAGGAGCCGTTCAGCTCAGCAAACTGAATGGGGAGCTTCTTCCCACGTTGATCAATGGCAGTAGGCTTAAGCTTTATAGTGATAGCCACTCCACCTCTCAGCCCTAACTCAGAGTCGCAAAGGGTGCAGATGTCCAGTGTAGTTGAAAGGAGGCATCGCACTGGGAATTAGTCTACACCGGTAGGTATTCTCAGTATAAGGAATCGCATAAGGACAGTTCATTTTGTGCAAAAAAAAAAAAACTGTTTAAATTTTGTTTTGAGCAGGTGATGCGGTGTGGCATCGTAGCAACACGATGGTTTCCCATGCCATGTAGGCACTTTTGAGAAAATATAGACGGCCAGTCAAGTCGCCTTCTGACAGGCAGTTAATGAAGAAATGACCGGTATACCTTACCATATATTTGGCAGCAACATATTAAATTTTCCAGATTTGGAAAATATTTGACGAGACCGGCACCTGTACACAGGGTTCGAGGGAAATTTGATCGGATTTCAGCATTTAATGAGGATCAAAACGACAGGTGTGGTCTCGTCCATGCATTAATATCACCGACGGGTTCAGCCTAGATGACCGTTGTGTCCGAGATTATAGCCTTCAGCATAAAAAGCAGAGATCACTCATTCAGGACGGTTATTTGTGCAAGAGCCGAGAGCTATAGAGTAACATGTTAAGTGTTCCCTGTGCAGAGCTAATTTCGTTACAGAGTGCTGTGATTTCCCTATTTTGCAGCCATTGCCAATCCAAAGTATTCCACCAAGTGGGTTCTATCCGAGGAGGAACCTCTAGAAGACATTTTGGAAATATTCGAGTGTGGTGGCCTTACAGCTGCCATGGCGACACCACCCAGGAGTATGAAACCAGGTTCATCATAGGTCAGAAAGCTGCCAAGGATGTGGGGCCAATCTCAGATAACAGAAGAATCCAGTCCGAAGCTGGATGAAGCAGTTCATAGTGCACCAGACTACATTGTACTATGAGTTGAAGGCACACTAGAGGTAAACATTCCCAAGAGTGGTAAGTTTCCTGTTCTCATACCACTGATTGATTCTCGTGTAAAGGAAGACGGAGATCTATTAGGATATGCTGCTATTGTTAAATTTGTAGATTATAACCTAGGAGATAGTAAGACATATCTCCAGTTCTGGCCGAATCAATATCTTACGATTCAGAAGAACCCAAGGATAGGTGCCGATGAATATGTTCCTATGGAACATGTCCAGGTTCTTGAGTGGTCATGTCTGCTCAATTTGCTGAGAATACCCCATTTTGGATGAGGTGTAGAGGTTAACGTCGTGGTGTGCATCCTACTGTCTTGTGTACATGGAGGTTACCTTTGGCTAGGTAACAAGGTCGACCTGAACGTCAACCTGATACACCGCATCACCGGGCTGTCCAAGACTGGTAAGGACCCTAAAATACATATAACAGGAAAGACCAAGGATTCCAAGCTACCACCAACCCTAGTCGCCAAGTATAAGTTACAAAGAGGAGGTTGGGCTTATGACCTCGCAGCAATTGTGGATGATACACTCAGATTTATAGCTAGTCTGCTTGCAGATAGACCGTTAACCAAGGTTCGCCCAAAGGAAGTCACTATATCAGTAATTCACCTTGCCATACAAGTTGCAGAAGGTGAATAGTTTAATTGGTGTTTATTTTTGTTAAATATTTTTCAGCAAGATTGTTTGACAACCCAGGATGAGGCAAGCCACCCCTTCCATTTATCATGGTTGCTTATACTATGTGCATTCGTCGATTGGAAGGAGCTACCCCACACCCAGTTTCGACAACTAGCAAGTGGCGACCCCAGAGGCACATGCTATACCAACTTATGGGAGAGCAGTAGCCCAGCTAAGAAAAAGATCAATATGATAGTATTCTATGAATACTATAAACTGTTGAAGAAAATCATCCAGGAAATGCTGCGGATTGGCACAGAGACTGTGGACATATATGATAGCCGGCTTGATTTTATGGCAGACCGCCATAGAATCTACCTATGGCCAAAAAGTTCTAAAAGGGATGATTGGGCTAATGGTTCATTCAGGATGACATTGTAGGATGTTGCAAATGTCATCAGAGACTTTGACGACAATTGGAAATAAGCATTAGAGGATACCACACCACTACCATCAGGTATCGCACAGACAGATCCATTGGACAAAGGCAAAGATAAAGTGGGCTCCCATACACAAGAAATAACAAAAGTGCAACTACCGGGAGAAAAGAGAAAAGACCCATAGCAAGCACCACCAGAGGAACATACAAAAAAGGATGGAGAAGAAGAGACACTGGAGTTACAGAAGAAGAAAAAGCACAAATCCACAAAACTACCTTTGAAGACTGCATTGACAGAGGATGACTACGAACTCATGGAAACGAGAATGCATGACACGTTGAAGGACTCATTTGAGGTGATGCAGAGATCACATGAAAAGATACACAGTGTTGTAGAAAATTAGCTTCTGGAGTTAAAAGCAATTACTGAGAAGACTACCAGGATACAGGTTCCGCCAGAAAAGGTGACAGCAGTAGGAAGCTCAACGCAGACGATTTCCCGTGAGGAAATATTGGCAAAGGATTGCATCAATACATTCTTGATACCACCAGGGAGCATCCGATTCCCTGCTTCGATGATGGATGTATAGATATAGGTTAGGCAACCTATCGAGGTTAACCTTGCAGAGTTTCACATCGATCAGTTATAGATGATCCAGCAGCAGCTAAGCGCAGAGCTCAGGGACAGAGAGCTCACGACTTATAAATAGAACACACAGCTGAAACAAAAGAATACATTACTCGACACCATCTTTCAGAAAAAGGAATACGAGCTAAGAACATATGAAGAAAGAGAACATGATCTCTCTCAAGTCCTACAGAGCATCGCATTGGAGTTACCCCAATGTAACATTGAGTTTGCCTTGCCTCTCTCGCAGAAGGTAAGAAGAGTTGCAGATAGAGCAAAGGCTCTGGAAGAAACAGTGACCAGGATGGAAGAAACTGTGGCCAAGATGGAGGAAGACCATAGAGCATAGATTGCAGAGCTCGAGGCTCGAGCACCAGGCACCCCCCAGGCAGACAAGGAAGTGAGAATAGAGGCGTTTCGACTCACTTCCGTATAGATGAAATCTCGCATAGACGATGCACTGTCAGTGCTTGCTGATGCGACGAACACATGGTCAGAGTTAGATGAGCCTCCCAAGAAAGTAGAAATCCAGCAAAGCATTCAGCAGATAGAGAATACCGCAACAACAATGAAGGAAGAAATTAAGATCTTATTAGCTCTTCTGAAGATGAGAAAGACGACAGAGATGAACCGCTTGCAGTAGGAAGCGTAGCGGTTGAGAGCAAAGGAGATACAAATCAATGACCTAATTCAACCATATCAGGAACAAATCACAGAGATAGTCGATGCAGTTGAGCAGAAAGTTAGGGATTTCACTACCACTAGAGATGAAATTGATGCAACCGAAGATTCCAGTATCAGTCAAGCTATGCTTGACTCAGCACAAGAATGTGTCGCATCTATGCAGAACAAAGTCGCAGGACTATGCGACAAATTTAAGAAGACTTCGCAAGAAGCCAAGGAGAAGCTACAGCAGGAGAAGCCCACTAGTAGTGGCTCGAGGACGAGCCACAAGTAAGTGTTAGGGGACTGTTGGAGTAGAGCCCCGCAGCTACAGGAAAAGCTTCCATTTTGGCGGATAGACAGTTTGGTGAAGATGAAGAGATAAGGTAGAGATACGACGCCGTAGCATGTTTCTAGCTGTAGAGAAGAGCCAGAAACTATGACTATCGGGGCAGAGAAGTCAAAGAAGATGATAGTACTTGAGTGGCTGAGAGGAGAGAGCTCACCCACTGCATTGAAGGTAGCGGTGAAAGATAGGAGGGCTCAGCTACCCTCATAAAGGAAAAGGAGCAATGAGGCCGAGGTATTGAATATGAAGGATAGAACAGGAAGTGATTCGCAGTACCCATGGTTAGCGCCGGGAAGCATGGAAGACTGTAGAGAGCAGTGGTGTGACAGAAAGTGGCTACCCCAAGTACAGATACATCGACTATCACTAGTTAGGTTTTTTGGGTTACTGTTGGGACAGGCCCACAGTGTTGTAATGGTGAGACCTTCGGACTGCCTATAAAGGGATGTATTTTGTATTGTAAAAGGGTTGGTTGGGAAGTTAGACAAGTAGACATTTTAGACAGTTGTATTAGAGAAGCTAATCTCTGGTTCTGTATTCAGTCTGTAGTATCTTACTATAACCAGTAGCTACCTCAGTGAGTATGTATGTAACAATCCGCAGGGATTGACAGAGAGAGAGAGAGAGAGAATATTGTAAGAAGGAAACATAGAGATAGAGAAGAGATCTAGGAGAGAAGGGCTCCAGGCACTGAGTGCGGAGTTACCCAGAAGATCTCTAGTTGCATATGCAGTGCAACAGAACTGTGTACTCTCTCAAGATATAATAAAACATAGTTCTGTGGATGTAGGTTCTACCCTGGAAGTGAACCACGTAAAATCAGAGTGTTAGGTGATTGATTAATGTGATTGTATTTACTTGTTGTATCTGTCACTCGTTACATGTACTTTTCTTACAGTTAAATGTATGTATGTGTTATTCAGTTCACAGCATTACAGAAGGATAAATGCATGTTGAAGTCTTTAAGTATTCTGTATAAGGGTTTGTCTATGTTTCACTCAAGATAGTAAGAGTCGCAGTGTAAAGCAGCCTTGTATGTTGAGTCCTATAAGAAAAAACAAGTAACGCTAGGTACGCTGAGCCGCAACAGTAGGATATCATAGGAAGGTGATATCACACCATCAGAGGAGTTGTGGTGCGCGGTACCACAGGTTGAGGATCAAGCGTAGGAGAGCGTTACGTGTTGCCCAGGATGCGGTGATGCGATAAGGGCTATAGTCATCCCGAGTTAGAGGAAACTGCGCTTCATGGAGAGAAAGAGACCTCGCGGGATGAGAAGAGCTGCGAGACGCACATAGGATGCTACAAAACCTGGTCGAAGACACTTGAGTCTTTGGCCAACCCATAAGAATCACTTCGGGTGAGACTTCAGACCACTCCGTGGTCTGTCGCCGAAAGGGCCAGTGAGCTAGGGGTGTTGTTGGTACATTACAGTAAACCCAGGTCTGCCCATAGCGACCAACAAAAGATGTGGTATGCAGATTATTCTCGCATACTCTGAAGGGAAAAGCAGTCTTATGGTACTTTTCCCTACCAAAAAATTCAATCACAAATTGGAATATTTTTGAGAGACTGTTTAGAAACAAATACGGAATCTAGAAAACTCATGTTGCTTTAATGAAAGGTCTAATTTCCCTAAAGAAAGAGAAGAAAGAAAGGGTACATAATTTCACTCAGAGGTTTGATGCCTACCTAAATAACTTTGATGCAACTAACAAACCATCTGAGCATGCCCTAATTGAGTATTATACCTCAACTCTTGGGCCTGATCTAGCCATGTTTGTCAAAATATCGGTTAGACCCACTTTGGTAGATACTTATGAAGAAGCTGAGAAGTTGGTGGCGGAAATGGAGATTATAGACCACTATCCTTTGCAGTCAGAAGAAAAAAATTATGGAAACAAAAACCTCTATTATTAACTAAGCCTAAGGATGAGCGATCACAGGAGTTAGATGGGCTGGTGAAGATGATGCAAAAATTGTCAAACAGGGTAAATGATTTGGAAAAAGAGAAGGATTCCCATAAACAATACAAGCCTTATTATAAAAAGAGATATGATAACAGCCAACCCAAGACTCCCCCACATAGTCCCTCAGCCATGAATTTGACATATGTAAGCATGGATAATTTCTGTACATTCCATCAGCAGCCTCATTGAGAAAAGAATTGCCCGCAATGGATAAATTCTATGACCTTAGTGATGAACCGGTTATTGGATTCTAAGTTGACAAAAACTATGGATGAGAAAGAGAAAGATCATGAACCAACAAAAACCCAAGAGGAGGACACTTCAGTTTTATGGTATTGTGTTTTTATGTTCAATATAGAGGATGAAGGTTTCCCCGAGGAAGAAGAAATACGAGAGAAAAATGTTACAATAAGAATTTAGAATTCATTAAAAGAGGATAACCTGATACTTCCCAAGATAAAGAAACTTTGGGAGAACATGAAGAAAATGAAGAATAATACTCCAACTATTAACATACTTGAGTTTGTCATTTCAAGCTAGAGTCCCAAGAAAGTTAATATGCTTGTGAAGTCTACAGAAAATAAAGTTGAGAATGTCAAGAAGAATTTTAATGAACATGAAATGAAATATGACATTGTAGAATATATTAAAAAAGTTAAAGCAAATATCTCCTTGTTTGAAATGTGCAACCTACCCCAAGAAAAAGAAAATCTCTTAAAAGCACTTGAGACACCTGTGAAGGAACCTCAGAATGACAACCAACCTGGTGAAGAGATTGGTGAAGCAAGTTCAGGAGTAAAGTCTAAGTATAGTACTCCATATTTTCTACTGACTTTTGAGATTTTTAATTACAATGTGCATAATTGTTTGGTGGACTCTGGAGGATCATTAAATGTCATGCCACTTTCAGTTTGCAAACAAATAAATGGTCAGCCTAAACCAACCACATGCCAAGTTATCCAATTGGATAGGACTGCAATGAAATTTATAGGAGAAACGGAAGATGTCCTGATCCCTTTGTCAGTAGATGAGAGAGTCTGCCAATATATAGACATTGCTATGGCTGATATACCAAATGCATATGGTTTGGTCTTGAGCCGGGACTGGGCAGGAAAATTGGAAGGATATTTTGCAATAGATTGGTCACATGTATCATTTTCCTATAAAGGGTGTCAGAACCAAATAAAGGTGTTGAGGGAACCTCAAATGAAATACAATGTAACTCAGTTGGAGGGAAAAAATGAACCAGTAAATTCTATGTTGGGAAACTATTTTATTGAATTGGAACTAGGGAATTACCAAGCTGAAGAAGCCAACAACATATCGGATATCCATACCGGTCTCCTTTAGTTTTCACTGGCTGATAAGATTGATTGTAATATAGTAGATTTAGTTTTAGATGTAGTTAATAGTTCAAATTCAGTAGCAGTAGAAATTTTTTGGATTCTTTATTTTGATGGTTCTAAGACCTTGGAAGGATTAGGAGCTACTTGTGTCCTGATTGATCCAGAGAAAAATAATATTTTATTTCATGTAGATTGGAATTTGAATGTACAAATAACATAGCCGAATACGAAGCATTAGTCCAGGGACTGAAAAAAGCAATGGAATTAAAAATAAAAAATCTAAAAGTATAGAGAGATTCTGAACTCATTGTTAAACAAGTTCGAAATAAAATTCATTATATATCACCACATTTGAAGGCTTACCAAAATGAGGTTTGGGATTTATTAAGAAATTTTGATGCATTCAATATATTTTCAATTCCTAGAGTAAAAAACGATGCAGCTCACTTGTTAGCTACTTTAGCTGCTAGACTAGTACCTACAAATAATAGATGCTCGATTGAATTACTTTTCAAGCCTTATGTTCCAGACAACATTACCAATTTAAGGGTATTTGATGATGATCAACAAATATTGGAGTGTTTAATGACTAATGATACATTTAAAGGAGCCATAATAGATGAGGATCATCAAGCGAACCTCGAGAATGGAAATTTCATTCCTAAAGGGGTTAGAACTATGGAATAGATGTTCGATCTAGACAACAAGTTTAGAAAACCAATGAATGTCAAGACACATAGCTTGTATTTACAATTCGAGCTGATAAATCTAGGGACAGAGGCTGAACCCAAATATGTGAATTTGGAAAAGTGTTGTTCACCCAGGGAGAAGAGTAAAATCATTAGTTTATTCAGATAATACAAAAGATGTGTTTGCTTGAACCTACGAGGACCCCAAAACTTATGACACCAGAATCATACAACATGTTATTCCAATCAAAGTTGGGGTCAATCCTTATTAGCAACCTCTGAGAAAGATGCATCCCAAATTAGAGCCCCTAATTCAAAGTGAGGTAAAAAATATGTTGGATGCTAGACTCATAATTAAAGTCAGAAATTTAGAATGGGTCACAATCTCGGTACCAATACGAAAAAAGTCTGGAGAGATAAGACTTTGCGTTGATTTCAAGAATCTAAACTGTGTGTCGGATAAAGATAACTACCTTGTCCCACCTATGGAACAGATACTACAAATGGTCTGAAGTTCTGAATTGTTTTCTCTATTAGATGGATTCTCAGGTTATAACTAAGTACACATAGCAGAAGAAGACAGTCTCAAGACCACTTTCAGAACCAAGTGGGGGACTTTTGCGTATAGGGGAATTCCCTTTGGACCCATTAATTTGCTAGAGAAACTTTCCAAAGGGCTATGGATATATCTTTCCATGGTCTAATTGGCTGTAGTGTTGTGGTTTATTTACATGATGTTATGATATTTTTGAAGAAAAGAGAAGAACATGTTTTTCATCTGAAGCATATTTTTGAACGTTGTAGGAAATATGGCATTTCTTTAAATCCCAAGAAATGTGTGTTTGTTGTCACTAAAGGAAAGCTATTGGGTCATGTTATTTATAAAAGGGGGATCTCAATAGACCCATAAATAATTAAATCCATAGAATAGATCCCTTTACCCCATAATAAAAAAGGCATGCAATCTTTTATGCGGACAATCAATTTCGTGTGAAGGTTTGTACCCGACTTTGCTCAAATCGTCAAACCTTTGCAACAAATGATCAAGAAAAGTGTGCAATTCAAATGGACTAATTTAGAGAAAGATGAATTTAACAAGATTAAGACATCCATAGCTCATGCACCATCACTCAAAAGTCCTGATTTTGAAAATGATTTTATCTTGTACACTTTTGCTTCTGATGATTCATTAGCAGCGGTGCTTATGCAGAAAGAATAAGGGGGATATGAGTACCCCATATCATTTATGAGAATTGGTCTGCAAGGGGATGAATTGAACTATCCCACGGTTGATAAACAAGATTATATAGTTTTTAAAGCAATGAATCAATTCAGGACATATATACTTAAGAACTGCACCAAATTAATAGTCTCGCACCCAACAGTACGATCTCTTTTTGTACAAAAAGAATTGGGAGAAAGAAGAGGTAATTGGGTGACTACCCTGCAAGAGTATGATCTAGAATTTAAACCAAAAACCATAATTAAAGGACAAGGACTCTGGAAACTAATGGCTGAAATCCAAAACAATGAAGATGACAGTTGGGATAATGAAACTGAATTACACATGGTGGATGTATGTCCTCTATTCACAGCTCTAGACTCTTGGTATAGAGATTTAATTCATTATCTTCAAGAAGGATATTTGCCGAAACATTGGAATCCCAAGCAAATAAGAACATTATGCCTAAAATCAGCCTTATATCAAATTATTGATGGAGTGCTGTTTACAAAGAACTATGATGGAGTTTTTCATAGATTCTTGGAATGTGAAGATGCAAATAAGGTTGTAGCAGAACTATATGATGGACCTACTGAAGGTCATTTTCAGGAGACACAACAACACACAAGATTCTAAGAGCTAGATATTACTGGCCGATATTGCCTAAATATTCTCACGCTCATGTTAGGAAGTGTGATACTTTCCAAAGGAGCAGTGCGACACAAGCCAAGGTAGTAGGACCATTGAAACCAGTTATTATCTCAAAACGATTCAAGCAATGGGGGATTGACATTATCGAAGAGATCAATCCCAATTATTCATTGTAGCATAAGTACACCCTGATAGCAATCGACTATTTCACTAGATGGGTAGAATCCATTCCATTACATAAAGTAAATGAAGATGCAGTTATGGACTTTCTGCAAGATCATATTATGACCAGTTTTGGGGTTCCAATTTTCTTGGTTTTTTATAATGCTTTAGATTTTTCATCCATTAAATTGAATTCATTTGCAAATGAAAAAGAAATTAAGATGCACTATTCTGCTAACTACTATCCTCAAGGAAATGGTTTGGCAAAATCTACCAATAAAAATCTGATTAGGATTTTAAAGAAAATGACTATAGAAAATCAAAGGAGTTTGCATCTAGCTTTTCCTAATACACTCTGGTCTAATAGAGTCACACCTAATAACTCCTTAGGTGTGTCACCATACACTCTTGTCTATGGGAAAGAAGCTATCTTTCCTCCTAATATTATGTTTCCATCCTCTAAACTAGCCCAAGACTCTAGGGGTACTACTAACGAAATTCTACAAATCGAAATTCACAATCTATTGAAGTTAGAGGAGTATAGGTCCAAATCTAGAGAAAGATTTAAACACCAACAAGAGATGGTGAAGAGATGGTTTGACAAGTATAAGGCTGGGAAAAGGGAATTCGTAGTAGGTGATTTGGTTCTCAAGTGGGATCACCCACATGATGACAAGGGAAAGCACACTAAATTTCAGCAACTATGGATAGGCCCTTTTCATATTCCAGAGAAGATAGGCCCTTAAACTTACAAATTGAAATTTTTATAGGTGTGGGAGGAGAACTTACTAGTAAAAGGTTTAGTTCTCAAGCCATATTTTTCTTAAGGATTTTTTTCCTTTGTACATAAATAAATGGTTTTATTTGTTTTTTTTTTCTTCATCTAGATTAGTTTTAATTGATTTACATTTTAATTTCTTGAGATTTGGTTTACATTATGTTTCAATAAATCAGCACAACTCTTGGTTTTGGAGTTCATCAGAGTTCTGGGTAAACTAAAAATATTTTGATCAAAGGCTGCTTACAATTTACACATACATAATGCTTAAAGATTCTTTAATATTAGCAGACTGTTTGAGAATATTATGAACACATTGAAGTCCTGTTTAATCCCTGTAAAATAACTAAGGATAGAAAAGTCTAGAATACTATTTTGAGGCTCCATTCATTTCACACTAAATACTATCTTAGGGGGGTTAACAACAAATGACCCATGGAAAGGAAGGAGGGTAAAAATTTGTATTATATTTAAATGATCCCATGCCACAAATGAAATCCAAAGGATAACAAGAGTGAGAATCCCCCAAGAAGCAAAAATATGTCAAAACACATACTGAACAAAATCAATTTGAATAAGATTGATAAAAATTTCTTCTCCGTCCGTGAGCTGATATCAAAATATCTCTCACACAAAAGGACACTATGGATAGAGGGGCCTAAATTAAAATTCAGAAAGAAATCAATTAGGTAGGACTCAAAAGGACAAAAGTCCAGAAGCATCAACATAATGCAAATTGGCATGGAATGAGGAAAAAATGGATCTATCTGTTTACCATATGTTACAATCCTCTGGTGTCTAAGTTGAAAGCTATCCAAAGAAAGAGGTAAAATAAACTTCATATATTAGGCCTCATAAGAGTTATTGAGACTTTGAAATCTTGGTTCCCCTCTCTTCAATTTGGACCATCATCAATGCTTAAAGTTCACAAATCTTGTATTCTAGATATTCAGATATCTTACAGAAATCTAATAAAGTGATATCATCAAAGAAGTCTCCTGTCTCAAGGATAGGTTGTTCAGAGATTTGTGTCTACCAGGTAGTCACAAATTGTTGCAGCTACAACTATTTTCACCAAAAAAAAATTAATTTTTAGGGTCCCCCTTTATCTTTTCAGTATTTAGACAGTTTAAGGAATGTCATGACTTCGCCAAATTTTTTCGCATGATTTTATTTTTTGAAAGAAATTGAAGGTTTGTATTCTCACATCAGATGCACAGTTGACTAACTCCCTGATATGCCCATCGGGAGCATTCCAAGGTATTTCTTCGATATATTGGATGTCGTTTCACCTATTGTATCAGAAGTTGTTTTTCGATCTTCCAGAAGCTTAGTACAGAGTAGTTCCGATGAGTTGGGTATCCATTCATCTGTCATTCTCCGATATTCGATTAAGTTTGGTGAGTCATTTTCACCATATCATCTATGTATTTTTGAATGAGCCGAGGGTTTAGTGGTTTCGTCGGCTGAAGTTACAGAGGCACAGTACCAAATCCATCTGAATCTTCACATTTTCATCGCCGATACCGAGGTGTGTTAGTGAGTTTGACTTCCCATGATGGTTATTCATTTTAGCATCTTTTATCTGATATCTTGGCTATGGTCTGCTGAACCCTCCCATCATTTTGCGTCCACTCAAAGGTTCCCCGCCGATACTCACTTAGTGTTTTTCTTTCCTTCCCGATTAGCCTTTCCTTCTCACAGTCGTGCTTATAAATTCATAGAGGTCATATCTTCGGTTATTGTACTCTTTGTTTATCGCTCATTCAATCCTATGTAGATTTCAATTTTCTGGATGAATCATTTACCACTGGAGGTCGTTGTCCATCCAAGTCATCCGCAAAATTTTCTCCAAGTAGGATTCACCTCAAATTTTCTTTTATTATTATTATTGTTGCTTAGCATCATTTTTGTTTTATCTGCATATTTTGATAGGGTTAGGTATTTTGTTTTCCTGAAGGGTTTTTTCAAAGAGCAGTGGTGGTTTTGATTTATGTAGGGCTTTCCCTGTCTATACGTGGATGCCATTTCACTCAGTTGGCCCTTTTTTCTTGCCAGTTGTGGTTTTGGTTATTGTTTTAGCCATCCATGATGCCTCTTTGAAAGTTGTTGAGAAAACAAGAGTAGGGCGCAGATGAGTGTTTCATTGTCTGGACTGCTCCCTTCTTTTCTGCACTATTTTAAACCATAGGCTATGCAGCCATGGTTTGATTAGTGGTAGGTTTCCATGGGATGTGGGAGGAGTTTTCAGTTGTGTAGAGGGGGTTTCGGGGTTTTAAGGATTTTTCCCTCAATTAAGATTTCTACCCATAGACACAAGCGTGTTGTGAATATATAGAGTTTTCCCAAGCAGAAGTTTTCACAGATGTGGGGCAGATAGGTTTTCCAAAGTTTCTATTTTTTAAAGCTTCACGTACAAAGGGACTATTGGCTTTGAGAAGAGAAAACAATTATTCAGCATGCATATTGATGAGATGGTAATATTATGGTTTTTTTTTGTCGTTGCTTTCAATACATGGTTTTTTAGGAGTAAATGGACTAAAGCTATTTTGCGTGATCAATACAGGCTAATCATCAACATAGCAATATGCCATGAAAGCAGAAAAAGAAGGCACAAGTAGCTGAGGAGGAACTAGACGTAGAGATAATAACCAGATTTGAGGTTATTTATGAATATAATTTAAACCGATTATTGGAATTTAGCCAGAGTATAAATGGGGAGAGATATACATAATGATCTCAAACCAGAGTGTTCTAGAAAAGGGGTTCAATGATCTACCTATCTATGCCAACATTGAGAGATCAGCTATTATGAAGGTGGCTACCAGACCTGAAATTTTCTCCTGTTCAGAGGTGATAGGGTGGATTCTTCCTAGGGAAGATGTAACGCGAATGATACCAACTAACACTGAGGGGCAGGGTTATGCTGCATATATCCCAACCTATGTATCCATGGCTTATATGTTACCAAAACCACAAATCTATTTGACTGAGAGTTGGTTGAAAGATATCAACCTAGATATGGTGGAAACAGTTAAAAGAATGATGATTCCCAGCAAGAAGTTCCATACGAGGCCTTCAGGAGAGTATGAAACATCAAGCCTCTGCACTCCATACAGGTTAATTGCCTTAATGTTAAACCATATTTTCGGGAGGGCTAATAGAAAAAACTTTAAAATAGGTTGGGTACTAGTGATTTTTTTGTGGCCATCCAAGGTACAATCTTTAATTGGGAAAATATAGTATCCAACAACTTATTATCTTGTATAAGTGCAACATTGGGAGGAGTGTCCCAGAAGAAGACATAATTTGATATGAGTTCAATATTGATTGATTTCATTTTATGTACTTAGTCATTCCCAGCATTAAAGTGCCAATGGGATAAATACCGGTCCCCTGTGTGTGCTGGCTATCAATTATTATGGGCTTGCAAGTATTATAGCTATTATGAGGTGAATTGTGAGAATTTCATTATTCCATTGTCTACATTGATTTTCTTCATTGAATGTAATTGTATGTTAGAGGAAGCTATGAAAGTAGTGGAAGATAATGGGCACTATTATTTGACATAGGTAGGGTTGTATTTAAGGATGTTTGGAGGATCAAGGGCTCCTTCCCTTCTACCTAGATATGCTACAGACTATGTGATTCATAAATAATTTGTAAGACAGTTGTACAATGAAAAAGTGGGTAACTTCCTATTTGAGCAAACAAAAGATGTATGTCCTGCAGTCCCCTTTTTTGTAGGAAGTTATAAGTTTTCAAGAGTAAACACTGCAGCCGAATTAGTGAAGGAATTAGAGTACTTTCAATTTGGTGAAATAATTTATCATAGAAATGAATCTGAGAAGAAGGTAGCTGAGTATTGTGCAGAAGTAGGAGTGCATTTTGAGTATGCTCATTTTTGGGACAAGGATGAGGAAATTTTCGGTAGTGCTCAGGCCATGAGTGCTTTGAGGAGGAGATTCAAAAAAATATAACTACTGTTGGTGGAAAGCGCAAAGCTCCTGAGAAACTTAAAAGGAAAGAAGAAGAGGCAACAAATAAAAGGTAGGAAGCATCTCACAGGTTAGCATAGGAAGAAGAAGACTGCTTGCGAACCAAAGAAGAAGAAAAGAGGAAGACCATTGAAGAAGATGAGAAGAAAATATAAGAATAAAATAAAAGAAGAAGAAGAAGAAGAAATATAGAAAAGGTAGAAAGAAAGTGAGGGATTAATATTATAAACTATTGATATAGAAAAAGAGCAAGGAGAAAAAGTAGCTAAAGAATTGAGACAAAAGACAAGAGGAACAGGACCCTGCTGATCAAGGACAGACTCAGTCTTATGCTAAGCCATTAGAACCCGCTATTCCATCTGGTAGTATAGTAGGAGATAACCCTTTGCTAGTATCTATATTTGAACTAATTCCTTTCACTCCCACAGAAGGAGAAGAAGTGCCTGATTTAAATACCATTTTCTATGACAAGGTAAAAAAGAGGATTGTTAAATGAACATAGAAAAAGGTGAACACGAGAGGTAAGATGGAAGTGATGGTGAACAAGAAATAAGTAGTCCACGATACTGACAAAGATCCACAATTGATGGAAAGGGCTAGTGTAGCCACAACCCTAGCTATTGAAGACAATGTGGATAGAATAATGACGGATCTAGAGCAGTCTTAGAAGAAGGTCACATAGTTAAAAGAGACCTTAAGAAAGGAGAGTAATGAAATGCAGAGTTTGAGGAGGAAATATAAAGATATGATCAGTGAAATTGAAGTATCCAAGGTAGAGTGCCAGTCTCTACAATCAAATAAAGATGCTTTGGTGTTATCCATAAGCAATATAGAAAAGGAGTCTAAGGCCATACTGGTATATTTTGGGAGATTCCAGCAGAGACAGTAGGTCTTGGAGGCAGAAAGGGATAATATGAAATTTTCAATTGAAGAGTTGAATAAATAGAAGGGATAGTTAGTGGATAAAGTGGCAGAATTGGAAATGCAAAAGAACACTGTGAAGGGAAAAGCTAGGTTGTATGAGACTCAGATAGTAGCCTTGGAAAATCAAAAAAATTCACTGGAAGTCACATTGAAGATAGATATGGAGCAGAAAGAAGATATTGAACCTTTGAAGAAGCATTCTCTTACACTAAGGAATAAGATTCATCAAATGCAACTTTAGATGGAGAAATAGATGTTAAAGGTTCAATAGGTAGAAATAAGGCTAGAGGAAATTATAAATACAGCTTCCTATTTCTTAGACAGGACACATGATATCCTGGAGGCTCTACAGGGACAAAGGAAATGGTTATAAACAAATAAGGAACCTCCTGAATATATACCCATTAAAGACCTAGAGACGATAAATCTGGAGTATGAGTTGATCAAATTTGCGAGTAAAGCAGTAAAGGAATTAGTAAAGACAGTGAGGAAGACAAAGAGTTCCTTTGCATAATTCTGTAGTATATTTTTCCTAACTTACAATCGATGTCAAACCTATTCTAGAAGGAGGTTAGAAGAGATTCCCGAGCATTAAATGTTTTTGAAACAATTGCAGGAAATATTCAACGAAGATGAACAGGCTATTCAGCTAGTCAAGGGATTGGATGAAAAGGTGCCAAAAAATAAAATAACACATGCAACAATTAGCGATCACTTACTGGAAAACCAACTTTGCCTGATACCGGCTAGGGTGGAGAATATAAAGGATCAAGATGCTAAGCATGAAATCACCATCATATTTTTAGAGTCTTCTGGTTTTGAAAATATAGCATCAGATGTAAATGTGTGGAAGAAATTTATGAATGATCAAGTTGGGTCATCTTAGTTGGACTATTTCAAACGATTGATTAATTATGTAATATGTTGTATATACGCTAGAGGACAAAATTTTGTTAAGGAAAGGTTAGGGGAAGCCCAAAGGGCAAAGAGGGAAGCTCAAGAGTTCTATTTTTTGTATAAATATAGGTGAATTAGATGTAATAGGGGACCTTTTTCAGACTATCTTTATGCAATGTAATTGTAAGAAGAATTATTTAATCTTATAATAAAGAGTTTATATTTTCGGCTAGAGAAAGCACTGTGGAGTTTCAAATGCTTGCCATAGACTGGTTGAATGTGAACTACTTCTTTTTTAGCTTGTTTCTATGAACTGTGAGATCATTCTAACTCATGAATTATTTCATGTTATGAGTGTTTTCTTGTTTATTTCTATGAAATTTCCACATCATATCCGAGTAATGAATGTTTTAACTCACAATGGATTATCTCTTTCGTTATCTGTGTACTTATATTCATGTATTTTGAAATATGAAGAGCTATCTGTAGTATTCTAAATGCATGTTATACAGTACATTACTCATTATTAATTATAGTATCACTCCCTAGGGATAGGATAGATAGATTTAGTTAGCACTAGTATAATTTGTTTTTTCTATTTATGATTTATAAGAGAAAGAGGAAGACAAGAGGTAAGAACCTACGCATCACATTGTGACACTGTTCATTATCTCTATCGACTGCACTTATTTAGGCACTTGCATATCATACATAAACATAAAACTAAAAAATACACTTAAACAGTTGACCAAGCCGCAACTGGTAAAAAAATATTTAACTGTTACTTGACCTATGGTAGCCGGACCGTAAATCGGACGAATTGCCCATACCAAAAAAATAACGAGCTAATTGGGAATGCTTATTGGGGATAATCCCTACTGTTGTTACCTACGATTTTCCAAGCCTCAACAGTTCTGTTTTTAACATTTTTGAGGATCAACCTCTTGCAATTCACCTTTCACAAGTAAACTAAAGGTTTGAAACTGTGAGTATGTATGTGCTTATTGTGGGTTTTCAGCATTTAGATAAATTATAGGACGTGATTCCAAGATATCTATAAGTGATTAGATATAACATATAAAAGAGTTGAAGACCTGCTTCTAAATAATCTAGGGTGGCCACAAGGTGGAATTATGACCCTACCATTACGGTGTTGGTCATGTTTCAACAACTCGACCCTTAAGGTATGATATATCTTGAAGTAAAAAAATATTTAGCATATTAATTTTCCATGTGTTTTTACTAGTTGTATCCATAATTATCATTATAAATATTGATGATATCTGTAAAAAGATCCTTAAGAGAACAATAATGGATATAATGTATAATTTCCCAGATATACGAAGTAGATCTTTAATTTGTAGTTATATTTATTACATATATTGAATGGATTTGATAATGTGACCTTTACATTGTTATTCAATGTGTGGAGACATAGTTCGGTTTTATTTGGGGTTTCTAAAATCAACAGAGCTGGAGGTTATCTATTTTCCAGTAATATTTTCTTGCATTTATTCATGATTTAATAATCGCATATCTATGCAACACTAAGTTGCTTAGGGGATATGTATAGTCTAAATAAGGTATTTTCTGTTAATAATTTACGATAGTGTAATTCCTATATGGATTTGATTTGCTTACTTGGAAAATGAAAATCTATATTATAACTAGAAATCATAGATTCAGTCTACACTTAAATTCTGAAATTGCATATTGAGGTAAATTTAGGAAAATAATGCATATAGGAGATTTACAGTCGAATATAGGATTATACAGTACATATTACAAATAAATGATTTCATTCCATTAGGTACAAGTATAAAAACATTAATTTAATTGATAAAAATTTAGAATTTATATTAACCTACTGCAGATCTAGGATTTAATCAGATTCTGTAACAATTAAAACTATAAAGTACAAACCTTGCACCAATGCTAGGAAAACAAAAGTGAAGAAGATGTTCCTCCCAACCAACTCTCAGAGAAGCCAAGCTATTTCCTCCAGAACCCCTGAGCATGTATGATTAACCACACGAGAAAATTATTTCAATGCGCAATCACTTGCATTTCATGGATTTTAATTCATGTACAATGGTAGCCTCTTGTTTCTCATGGACATACTAATATATAGGTTTTTTCCTAAGACTTGGTAATTTATGAACCTCTTGTTCTTTAGTGACTCAACTACGAGTTGTGACCTAATTTTTTGGGATGATGCCTCTTACATCTTGATTTCTCACTCAGTTCCTTATGCCACTTGTGTTTTTCCTCTTGTGGGTCAGCAAACACTCTTCAACAACTATCTCCATTTTTCTCCCCCTCAACATATTTTATTAAATAAATTTTTTTATTATAGAATGTTTTATTCTTGACTTTTCTATCAAAAGTAATAAAAATAATAAAATAATAAATAAAGTATTTTTTCCACCAGAATTAATAATAATTATTAGTTCAGGGAGTATTTTATACACCTTCTCTTAGAAGATAACATCGTCCTTAGTTCATTCTTCCATAACGTCTTCTTGGAATAAGTCTGTATTATGTCTCCCGCATATTACTTTCCAGATACCAATTATATTCTCTCATACTAAGGTTCTTCCATTGCACCTTTACTTGTCTGATGGTATAGTATCAAAGTAAAAGTTCTCTCATGTAGAGAATGAACTTCGGCCCCACTTGGAACTATCCTCTAGGTTTCACCTAGATTAATTCAATCAATCACATGAGAAACATCATGAACATATCTTTTCAATATAGAAATGTTTAACACATTATGCACTTTAATATTGGGGGGTAGGGATAAATGGTATGTAATTGACCCTAATTTAGATAAAATTTCAAATGGCCCACAATACCTAGGTGCCAATTTTGAATACTAGCCCAATATCAAGGATATTTTACTAGGATTTACCTTTATGTACATATGATTACCCACCTAGAACTCTCTAGGAGTTCCTTTTTAAATCAGCATAAATTTTCTTGCTGTCTTGGGCAGCCTTCAAATTTGGTTTGCCTATTTCATAGTTATTTCCATATCTTTTAATAAGTCGGGTCCTAATAGTAATCTATCAACTCTATTTCACCATGAAATTGAAGTGTCACACATACACCCATATAATATTTCAAACAGACTCATACCTGCAAAAACTTCAAATTTATTATTATATGCAAATTCTACTAAGTGTAGGTAATATTCCCATGTACCTGGTTTGTCCATGACATAAATCCTTCACATTTACTCTAAGAATGGATTTAATATTTTAGTCTTCCTATCTGTTTGTGGATGATATGTAGTACTAAAATTTAACTGTTTTCCCAAAACTTTGAACAAGGTTTTACAGAAGTTACCTGTAAATTTTGCATCTCTATCTAAGACTATTACTTTTGGTACACCGTGTAGCCTGAATATATATTTCATGAAAATATATGCATTGTTAACATATTTATAGGTATATATAACAGGAATAAAATGAGAAGCCTTACTTAATTTATCAACTAAAACCATGATGGAATCATGTTGTCTGAAATTCTTTGGTAGGACGATGATGAATTCCATGTTAATTGTTTCCCACTTCTATTCCAGAATGGGTAGGGGCTGCAATAACCCCACTAGATGTTGATGTTCTGCCTTAACTTGTTGACATTTAAGAAAATGAGCTAAGTATTCTACCACTTATTTCTTCATGTTTTGGCTAGAAGAAATCCTTTCTGATCATAGTGATAATTTTCTAGTATCCAGGATGCCCTGAATACAATATTTTATGTAGCTGATTCCATGCATGTATGTTTAATTTCTATCATGTTTGGTATGCTCAACATGTTTTTATGTAAAAAAAATCATTTTTGGCTTAGGATGAAATCTATTTTTACTTGATTTTGTTCATTTTTAGTAGTCTTTTCTTTTAAAATAAGATATTCCCTATTAGACTTTCCAACTCTGAGAATCTGATGTTCTATATCAAATTCATAGTTATTGCTTGCAAAAAGTAAATTTGGATGATGAATTAGACCATCTTCCACTTTGTTTTTATAAGTTTGATTTCGAAATCATGTTCACTTAAAAAGGAAATCCCTTTGTCTTGTTTTCCATTCAAATTTTGTTGGTCAAAAAAATATTTAAGACTTATGTTATTTGGCATAAGCATAAATTTCCTTTCAATTAGGTAATTTCACAACATTTTTAAGACGTGAATTATAACAGCAAGTTCTAAATCATGTGTTGCATAGTTTTTCTCATGTTCTGTTAATTTCCTAGACTCATATGCCACAACATAATTTTCTTGTAATAAAAATCCTCATATCCCTTCATTGCAAGCATTGGTACATACAAAAAAATACTTGAATGGATCAACACTTTTTATGATTGCGCCAGTAGTTAATAGGAATTTTAGTTTGATAAATATTTCCATTCATTTTTTAGTCGATTCGAACATTTTACCTTTATTTTGTAAAAAAGTTAGGGGGTAGGAAATCTTAGAGTAGCCTTCTATGAACTTCCGATAGTACCTAGTAATCCCCATAAATGGTATCAAGTTAGATACGTTCTTAGGAACCTATAACATCCCCTACCCTCCGACCGGTAAAGAGGACGCTACTAAATACCAACATGCAGGAAACTAGCCCCATGAACATGTACACAGATATAAAATCTGAAGTAAATGCTTAAAAGCATAAAACATACTAAGATGCATAATCACACATATATTCAGTGGAAGTAAAACAACATTCATTCATATACATGTTCATCATAATTCATTAATAGTAAACATAGCTGCAGAAGTAAAATAGACAAGAATACTTATCTTATAAGAACTGTCCTGCAACTAGCTACGTCACTGCAAAATTCCACCCAACCATAGGCCAGTGTGCTCCTTAATCTCTCAGTAACCCTGCCACCCTCAATCCGAGCATGATTCCCCAAGGAATAAGGAACTAGTAGGCTTACACATAGCCAAGGGTAACAAAACATTCAAGGATACACAGTTTAGCCAAGCCAACACAGTTGGGTTTATCAGGCCATCCAGGAGCTAGGGAAGGCTAAATGCTAAGTTGGTGAGCTCATTGAAGAGCTAAGGACACCAACACTAGATCTAGCTGAATTCTAGGACACCCACACACACCCAACATAAGGAAATTCATCCTTTCTCTGCTACATAGTCCCTCAGGCCCTGACCTCCCTTCCAGTGTTATTCAGGGGTTGTGGAGAAGAAAGCCAGCCCTCTAGCTCTGTCTGTGTGCTTCCCAACCACACCAGGTTTGTCAAGAAAATAAGGCCCTCATCACCACTCCATTAGATTCCGAAGACCAACCACTGCATGCATGCAACAAAACCAGCACTTCACAACTTGGACAGGGGAAAAAAAAACTTGAATTGTTCTTAGCCCTATCGTGGCCAAACTATTCAACAATGGTAACCTACAGTAGCTCCGAAGCATGAGGAATAACATAGCCAACAAAATGTGAATGAGACCACAGGAAACACAACATAGGTACTCACAGCAACCATCGATCAGGGGAAGAACAACAGCCCCAGTTCACGAGGAAGTCACAGGACATTACACAGTCCAGACATAGGCAACAACATTGGAAAACAATGGTCATTCCTCAATAATGAAGCCATGACACATTTTCATAGTCGAAAATGGTGGAGTAAACACAGAATCTCTGCATGAATAGGAGGGAAACATCTCACAAAGGAAACCACGAAAAACATCTCACAATCTCACAATGGAAAAAGGGAAATCGATTCTCTGCAAGGATCAAAGGAAGAACTGATCCATAGACCGAAAATCGGTGTGAGATAAGGGAGAATGAACTAACCCCCACACAAGGAATCACGAGTCCTTTTATCTCCACTCTGCGTGAGGGAAAATGAACACCCATCGATCAGTGAGTGGACAGAACGATCAACGTCACAAATAGTGCATGAGGAAAACCACTCCCTGTCATGCGTGTGACTGAACCAACTGGTGGAGGGTGCGTGGGTCAATCCTACCACCAACCACTACCCATCATTAACTACCCTCAACAAAAACAAGAGTTTAGTGGTTGACAAATGGCTTTTCCCCATGGGTTCCAGGTTTAATAATCCCCCCCCTTAACCTTAGGAAATCATGCCCTTTTCAATTTAGTTGCATTGACATAGATGGTTGGGGTTATTTAATTAAAATGCATAGTTACATGATGCCACAATTTAATATGTGCTGTATATCTCGATATACTATCGGCAATAATTCCAATTTGAAACATAACACAACCAAATCGATGGTGGGACCTTTGCCTTTAGCTTTGCACCATGATTATTTACACTGTATAATTATATCATGTATTTTTAATGCATCAGGGTCAAAACCAAGGTGTTACATTCCCCTCCCCCTTCAATAGCACTGTCCTCAGTGCTTTACAAAATTTGAACAAAATCCTACACTGGTACCGCCTCAGTGTTCCGCAAAATTGAAAAAAAATGGATGTGCCAATCGCATGGAATCCTCCATCTCCCACGTAGCCTCTTTAGGTCTGTAATGCTCCCATTGCACCTTTACTTTCCCTATGGCTCGGTTCCGGAGTATTGTGACCTTCCTGTCAAGGATGCGCATTGGCTCGATTTGGAACTCTCCCTCGGGTTCCACCTGAATCACATCCCAATTTATCACATGGTTAGGATCATGCACATATATATTAAGCAAAGAAACATAAAAAACATTATGAGCTCTAGTACTAGTGGGTAATGCAAATCTATATGCAACTGAACCTATTCTTTCAAGCACTTCAAATGGCCCACAATATCTTGGTGACAGCTTGGCACAACTTCCAAGCTTCAGGAAACTCTTTTTGGCTCTTACTTTAAGGTAAACATGATCCCCAACACTGAATTCTCTGTTCACTCTATGCTTATCTACATATATTTTCTGTCTGTCCTGTGCTGCTTTCAAATTCTGCCTATTCTTTACAACCTCTTACTCCATCTCCTTGAGCAATTCTGGTCCAAGCACAATCCTGTTCACTGGGTTATCCCAAGTCACTGGTGTCCTACACCTTCTTCCATACAAAGCTTCATATGGACTCATCCCCAAGGATTCCCGCTGTCCATTGTTATAATAAACCTCTACCAAGTGTAATTAATATTCCCACTTGGTTGGTTTGTCCATCACGTACATGCGAAGCATATCTTCAAGCACTCGGTTGACTCTTTCTATCTGCCCATTTGTATGAGGATGGTATGCAGTGCTAAATTTTAGCTTTGTACCCAAATCTACAAACAACCCCTTCCAAAAATTGTAAGTGAACTTGACATCTCGGTCAGAGACTATTTCTTTCGGCAACCCATGCAATTTGAAAATCTCCTTCATGAAGATCTTTGCAATGTCATCAGTCTTATGCGTATACTTCATGGGTATAAAATGTGCTTCTTTTGTCAACTTTTCTACCACAAACATGATGGAATCATGTTGTCTTCAAGTCATCGACAATCCTGTAATAAAATTCATGGAAATAACTTCCCATTTCCATTCTAGAACTGGCAAAGGCTGCAACAAGCCTGCTGGATGTTGATGCTCAACCTTTACTTGTTGACATTTCATGCACCTTGAAATGTATTCATCCATATCCTTTTATATGCCTGGACAAAAGTAATGTTTTCTGGTTGTAGCAATTGTCTTCTGGTATCCTGGGTGACCAAAATATGGAGTTTGATGGATTTCATCCATAACAACTCTCCTCAAATATGCTACATTCGGAATATAAATTATGCCTTTATAAGTAAGAAGCCCATCTTCTTCCAATTTATATCCCTCATACCTCTTCTCAAGGCTTTGCTGCTGCAATTTATCTTTTACCTGCTTATACAATTCATCTCCAGCAGTATGATCAACAATCTGCTGCCTCAAGTCTGATTGGAAAATACTAAGAGATGCCACATACATTTCCTGCACCTTCTTACTGAGTGCATCAGCTACCTTATTCTCTTTTCCCTTTATGTGCTTGATTTAAAAATCAAACTCACATAAAAATTCTATCCATCTTGCTTTCCTAGAATTCAGAGTAGGCTGATCAAATAGATACTTCAGACCACAATGGTCTGTCCTGAGTTCAAATCTTCTACCCATCAAGTAATGCCTCCACATCTTGAGAGAATGCACTATCGCTGCAAGCTCTATATCATGAGTGGCATAGTTCTTCTCATGCTCCTTCAGCTTTCTCGAATCATAACATATCATGTGGTTTTCCTACATAAGGACTCCTCCAAGCCCTTGTCTGCATGCATCAGTACACACCACAAAATCTTCCTCTAGATCTGCAACATTCAATACTGGTGCATTGGTGAGAAGATTCTTCAACTGGTGGAATATTTCTTCACACCTTGATGTCCATTCGAACTTCATCCCCTTCTTCTGCAAAGAGGTGATGGCATGTGCAACTTTGGAGAATCCTTTAATGAATCTCCTGTAGTATCCTGCAAGTCCCATAAAATATCTTACATCCATCACATTTCTTGGAGTAGGCCAATTCATAATGGCTTCAATATTCTCAGGGTCCACAGATATACCCTCTTCTGAGATAATGTGACCCAAATAATGAATTCTATCTCTGTAGAAGTCACACTTGCTCAATTTTACATACAACTGATGCTCCCTGAGTAATTGCAACGTCAATCTCAAATTCTCTTCATGCTCCACCTCATTCTTAGAATAAACAAGAATATCATCAAGGAAAACAAGAACAAACTTGTCCAAATACCTGTTGAAGACACTGTTCATAAGGCACATAAATGTAGCTGGTGCATTTGTGAGACCAAATGGTACCACTACAAACTCATAATGCCCATACCTTATTCTGAAGGCTGTCTTATGAATGTCTTCATCCTTTATTCTCACATGATGGTAACCAGACCTCAAGTCAATCTTGGAAAATACCTTTTCTCCTCTCATTTGATCAAAGAGGTCATCAATCCTAGGAAAAGGATATTTATTCTTTACAGTAACCTTGTTCAACTGTCTATAATCAATACATAACCTGAGTGTACCATCTTTATTCTTTACAAATAGAACCGGTGCTCCCCAAGGAGACACACTCGGTCGGATATACTTCTTTTCCAACAACTCTTGTAGTTGCATCTTCAACTCTAGCATCTCCGATGTACTCATCATGTAGGGTGTCTTGGACATTGCTGCTCCTCCCGGCACAAGTTCAATGGTGAAATCAATGTCCCTCTTTGGAGGAATCCCTAGAATCTCATCAGGAAACACATCCTTGAATTCCTATAGCACATGATAGTCCTCCAACCTAGGAGTTTCATCTCTTGTTGTCTCCAAAATATGAGCTGCATACAACTGGAAACCCTTCCTATAGAAAATTTTCAACTGCATTGCCGAAACCTACCTTATTGAAATTATCTTTGGAATACCTTTCACAACTACTGGGTTTCCTTCTTCATCCATGTACTCGAAATTCTTGTTGTAACAATCAAGCTTCACTTGGTGAGCTTCTAACCAATCCATTCCAATGAGAACATCATAGGAACCAAGCGGTAGAACATTCAGATCTACACAAGTGACCAATTCGATCATGACCAATGGGCATTTCTCTACCACTTCACTGACCTTTCTCTTAGTCTCAGTGGATAGCTGAACTAACCAAGATTTTCTATGCTTTATCTTCTTAAAAGCACAAATATCCACTACTCTAGGAGCAATGTAACTATGAGTAGAACCAGGGTTAATCAAAATAGAAACATATTGTTCAGCAATCTTATTTGCAACTTCAACTATAGTTAACTGGTGATCTTCCTGGCGGTTCTCCAGTGTTGCATAAATTCTAGGGACTACCCTTGCTAGTTGACCCACTATTCTTGATTCCTGAATGTTATAAGATGGCCTTGCACTTTCATTCTCAAGTGGACAATATCTGCGCAAGTGGGTTCCTTCACATTTCCAACATTTGAGTGGACCTTTATTTTGTTCTGGCTCTTTAGGCTTTCCACCTATCACTCCAACTGGATTACTCGCAGCTTGGGATGGCTACTTCTGCTGATTCCTAAATCTAGAATGTTTGAAACCTTTCTTTCTTTGGTCAAACTTCTCATTCTTCTTGTCCTTCCATGCCTTATGGTAGTCAGGTTTACCCTTGCTTTGCTCATAGAAATATTTATCCTTCCTTATGGCTTCTTCAAGAGTTCTAGGTTCGTAAAACTAAATTCTATCTTTGTAAGACTGAGGAAATCCACTCAGAAACTGCTAGACCTTCACTTTCTCATCTCTGATGTACCGGACATACCTCAACAATTCCAAGAACTTATTTGCATATTCATCCATGGTCTGTTGTCCCAATCTTAGCTCATGGAAATCCTTAATATTGTCATCATAATATCTGTCACAGAGGTATTTCTGATTGAAATACTTTTTGAACTGTTTCCACTTCATTCTCCTTTCATTGATCCTCTTTACTTGCTTGAAGTGTTCCCACCAAATGGATGCTCTTCCATTCAGGTTGAATATGGAAACTCTTGCCTTCATGTTTCCTGAATAATCATGCACTTGAAAGTACTTCTTTATCACAAGAAGCCAAGCTTCAGCCTCTTGTCTAGTCTTTACCACACCATCAAATGTAGGAGGTTTATCTTTCTTAAATTCATCCCGAGAGCGCTCCCTATGGTGTCTTCTTCTTTTCCTTCTAGGAGAAGATGAACTTGTGTCCCTATTGGATTCTTCAGAGTCAGATGATCCACTAGAAGTCCTTCTCCTTCTCCTAGTACTGCTCTTACTACCCTCTGGTCTTACTATACCTCATCCATAGTTTATCTTCCTTTACAAGTCTGTCAAACTTTACAACATGGTAGCATTCAACTGATGCTGCTCTTCTTGGGCATTAATCAAGATTCTCATGGTGGCTGCAACATCTGACGGTGTCTCTTGGAATATCCTTCCATTATACTCTATGTCATCATTTCCATTACGGACATTTTCACCCATGGCATCTCTCGCATACTCATAAGAATCTCGAGCATCATATCCATCCTGGGTCCTCATAACTGAACCACTACTTACTTACAAACTGCAATTTCTGGACTACTGCACTTGAAGGTGACTATGATTCTGCAAACGTGTTAGATAGAAAACTGTTAGATACATACCTTGATAAAAACAGGACTACTTACCTTCTCCTGGAAAATCATAAAATAACAGTTTTGCTTAAACACACAAAAGTTCTCTTCTTCTTATTCAGCCTTGTAATCCATTGATAGCATGCTGAAACTCCACTGAAAAATAGTTGAAAACTACTTGAAAAATCGACTTTGAAAACCTGAATTTGCTTTCTCCCTATCGGGTCTCTTCCCCACTAAATTTTTGACGTTTCTGCGATCAAAACGTCTAATTTCCTCCGCTTTTCATCGGTGGTTTGTTCACCTATTTCCTTCCGGTGTGTCGAACCTGTAGTGGTCTAAGCTTCCAATCCACATCAGCGATGCCAATGAATTTTCATCGACGGTCAAAAAGGTAATGTTTTCTGTTGTTTTGGATCTTCAGCTGTCTAAGCTTCTGAGCCATTTATCAGTGATTAGATCCTCTAAGCACTACTGTGTCGGTGATCGGATCCTCTACTCATCGAACGGATAGTTCTCTAGGCTTCTACAATGGTGGGTTCACCAACCGTTAATATTTTTTGATCGGTGGTCTCATCAACTATAATCTTCTGATCGATGGTCGAAAGCACTAACTAATGCGTCATCAGGTGGTTAGTCTTCTAGGAAGCCGCAACGATAGGCATCGATCCTACTGTGGGTTCCGCAGACCTTAATACTCCATAAGCCATCGAAAGGACTAACCATTGCACATCAACGATCGGATGCACTATTCTTTGGGTGAATAGTCCTTTAGACTTCCACAAGGACGGTTTACAAACCTTTAACTTTTTTCGATCGATGGTTTGATCCTCTATAAATCTTTGATGACGTCCATCAGCGGTCTCATAATCTAAATTTTGCCGATGGTTCCGACTAGGTGAGCTGACATTTTGGCGGTTTCGTCAAATAACATCTATCGATCGGCGCTCCAATCATCTATCTCTTTTTGATTTCCAATGGGTTCGACACTTAGATAAATTTTTGAAAAAATTTCTTCTTTATATCGACTCTTCCTTCAACTAAGTTTCGCCAATGTTTTGGGGGTCTTCGGGAGATCTCCACCGAAACTGCGGCTCTTCCTTCAACTAATAATCGCCGATCCACTTCACTAGACCTCGGCAGCTTTGTCCTCTATTCATCGAGATCCCATCTTCTAGTCATCAGTGATCCCAATAGCTAAACTTTTTCGATCGTCAATGATCTCGTGCCTTAGAAAAAATTTCAGAATTTTTTTGCTTTGTCTTCTGCCGCATTGGTTTTTAGAACAACTATCTGCTGCAGCATTGGCGGTCAGGGACTCTATCTGTCAGAAGGATAGTTTTTTGGGAAGCCGTAATGGTAGCACATAATCAACTAATTTTTTTCAATGTAGTTCATTGGCAGTTCCATCATCTAACCATCGGCGATGAAATCAACTATCTTCCGTCGATCGTCGATGGTCTTAACACTTAGACAAATTTCTAAAATTTTCTTGCTGCCGCATCAGTTGGTTCATCATCTAAATTTTGTTGATGGTCTCGACTAAGCAAGCCGGCGTTTTGGTGCTCCCATCATCTAATCATCGGTGATGAAATCAACTAACTTCCTCTGATCGCCGATGATTAGACGATGGGATCAACCATATTCTAATTTTTGTCGATCAAATTGGATAAGCTTCACCAATGGCTGATTCTATATTAGGTGGCCTTTCAACTAGTTGTCCACTGCATCAGAAAGTATTCCCACTAAGTCTTTCGATGCGCCGATAGTCTTTCACTTAGAAATTTTTTTATTTTTTTATTTTTTTTCTTCACTGATTTTTTTTAATCATTCACAAAGTTCTTCCTGTTGTGTTCTGGAAACTTGCCTCTGCTAACTGGTTCTTCATGGCCTTTTAAGCCCCAATGCTGCAATGATGGCTCTGTCACTACATCTTCGTGGCCCATTCAGGCCCATGTTGTAACATGAGCTCTGATACCACACTGTAACGTCCTCGACCCTCTGACCGGTGAAGAGGACACTACTAAATACCAACATCCAGGAAACTAGCCCAATGAACATGTACATACATATAAAATCTGAAGTAAATGCTTAAAAACATAAAACATACTAAGATGCATAATCACACATATATTCAGCAGAAGCAAAACAACATTCATTCATATACATGTTCATCATAATTCATTAACAGTAAACATAGCTGCAGTAGTAAAATAGACAAGAATACTTATCTTATAAGAATTGTCCCTCAACCAGCTACATCGCTGCAATGTTCCACCCAACCATAGGCCATCCTGCTCCTTAATCTCTCAACAACATTGCCACCCCTGAGCTGGGCATGATTCCCCAAGGAAAAAGGAACTAGCAGGCTTACACATAGCCAAGGGTAACAAAACATTCAAGGATACACAGTTTAGCCAAGCCAACACAGTTGGGTTTATCAAGCCATCCAGGATCCGGGAAAGGATAAATGCTAAGCTGTTGAGCTCATTGAAGAGCTAAGGACACCAACACCAGAGATAGCTTGACTTATAGGACACCCACACACACCCAACACAAGGAAAGCAGTCATTTCTCTACTACACAGTCCCTCAGGCCCTGACCTCCCTTCTAGTGCTATTCAAGGGTTGTGGGGAAGAAAGCTATCCCTCTAGCTCTGTCTTTGTGGTTCCCAACCACACAAGTTCTATCAAGTAAATCAGGCCCTCATCGCCACTCCATTACTATTTGAATACCAACCACTGCATCCATGCAGCAAAACCAACACTTCACATCTTGAACAGGGGAAAACAAAACCTGAATCATTCTTGGCCCTATCGTGGCCAAACGATTCAACAATGGTAACCTACAACAGCTCCAAAACATGAGGAATAACACATCCAACAAAATGTGAATGAGACCATAGCAAACACAATGTAGATACTCACAGCAACCACTGATCACAGGAAGAACAACAGCCCCAGTTCACGAGGAAGTAACAGGACATTACACAGTCCAGACATAGCCAACAACGTTGGAAAAAAATGGTCCTTCCTCAACAATGAAGCCACGATACATTTTCATAGTCGACAATGGTGGAGTAAACATAGACTCTCTGCGTGAACAGGAGGGAAACATCTCACAAAGGAAACCACGAAAAACATCTCATAGTCTGACAATGGAGAAAGGGAAATCGACTCTCTGCAAGGATTGGAGGAAGAACAGATCCATAGACCATCAATCGGTGTGAGATAAGGGAGAACGAACCAACCCCCACACAAGGAATCATAAGTCCTTTTATCTCCACTCTGCGTGAGGGAAAATGAACAGCCATTGATTAGTGAGTGGACAGAATGATCGACATCCCAAACAGCACGTGAGGAAAACCACTCCCCATCGTGCGTGTGACTAAACCAGCTGGTGGAGAGTGCATGGGGCAAGAATCCCACCCATGACTACCCAGCATTAACTACCCTCAACAAAAACAAGAGTTTAGTGGTTGACACATGGTTTTTGCCCATGGGTTTCAGGTTTAACAATCCCCCCCTAACCTTAGGAAATCATGCTCTTTTCAATTTAGTTGCATTGACATAGCTGGTTGGGGTTATTTGATTAAAATGCATAGTTACATAATGCCACAATTTAATATGTGTCGTATATCCCGATATACTATTGGCAATAATGCCAATCTGAAACATAACACAACCAAATTGATGGTGGGGCCTTTTCCTTTAGCTCCGCACCATGATTATTTACACTATATATTTATATCATGTATTTTTAATGCATCGAGGTCAAAACTGGGATGTTACAGAACCAGACATTCTATGATTTCATTTTTTGTAGCTGATGTGTTTGTCAACCCAAAATGCATTACGACAAACTCATAGTGACTGTATAGGGTCATGAATGTTGTTTTAAAGATATCCTCATCTTTTATTCGTACTTGATGATAACCCAAACTTAAGTATATCTTTGAAAAGATAGTTTCTCCACAGAATTGATCAAATATATCATCTATCTGGGGGAGTGGGTATCATTTCTTAATAGTCATGTTATTTAACTGTCGATAATGTATACATAATCTTAATTTTTTGTCTTTCTTTTTCACAAACAAGACCAGTGCTCCCCATGGAGAGACACTAGGTTGAATTTTTTTTTTGTCGTTTAGTTCTTCTAGTTGTGATTTCAGTTCTATAAGTTCTATTATATTCATTTGATATGGAGATTTATATGTTGTTATTCTCCGAGTATCAGATCAATCATGAAGTCAATGTCTCTTTTTGGAGGAAGTCCATGGACTTCTTCTGGAAAGATGTCTTCAAACTCTTTCAAGACTAGTATGTCTTCTAGTTTAAGTTTGTTGTCGTTTTGATTACCATTCATTATATAGACAACAAATACTTTACATCTGTTTCTTACTGATATTTTCATTTCTAATGCAGATGTTTCTTTGATGGTCACCTTCCTAGGGATCCCTTTTACTTTTATATTATCTACATTATCGTTAGTACAGTTAAAGGTTTTATCAAAAAAAATTTAACACGACTTTATGTTCCTCTCGCCAATCCATTCCTATTAATAAATCATAAGATCCCAATGGGAGAATATTAACATTAAGACGTGTAAGGAAATAATTCATCATCAATTTACAATTTCTAAAAAGACTAGTAACTTTCCATTTTGTCTGTGTGGATAACTGTACTAGAAACGATTTCTCAAACTTTTCAAGTACAAATTTACATAATTCAACAATTCTAAGTGATATATAGCTCAAGATTGCACCTGGATAAATTAAAATAGAGATAGGTTGGTTGTTTATCATACCTTCAATTTTAACCATATAAGTCTGGTGGTATGCTTGTTAATTTTCCAATGATGTGTAGATTATGGGCATGCTCCTTGCCATGTCCCCAACTGTAACTGCTTCTTGGATATAATGAACATTATAAGTCTTTTTTCTTATTGGACAATATTTAAAGTATTGTTTCCCTCCACACTCCCAACATTTTAAGGTCTCCTTTGTGTTGTATTCCTATTAAGGAAAGTTGAAGGTTCTTTTACTGCACAATTTTGGGGTTTAAAGCCTTAGTAGTTATGATCCTGATATCCCCTATAGTTATTTCCTATTTTTTTATGTACCTATTAGGATTATTTCTTGGATCAAATTATTTGTCCTTTTATTTCCCAAGCTAGTATACTTTCCCTTTTACTATTGTTTTGGTCATCAGAGAATTTTTCCTTCCTCATCGCTTCCTTTAGCATCTTCGTATTGTCATACTCAATTCGTTCGTTGAACCTGACGTGCAAACAACTGTGGAACTACTGTATTTTAGGTTTCTCGTCAATTATATAAGGAACATAACGAAGCTGATGTAAAAACTTACTGCAAATTTCCTTCATAGTCATGGTTCCTAGCCTTAATTCATAAAATTATTTGGCCTTATCTTCATAATATTTCTCTGATAAGTACTTTTTATTAATTATCTTCCTAAATGATTTACAAGTTACATAGTATTTTTTTTATCCCCTTAGCCTTCTTTATATCTTGACACCATATATATACCTTTCCATTTAGATTATAGATGGACATTTTATCCTTTAATTCATCAGAGTAGTTGTATATCTAAAAGTCCTTTTTCATTTCGGACAGCAAGGTTTCTACCTCTTCGCCTTTCTCAATTTCTCGATTAAACATTGGTGGTTTAATTTTCTTAAACTCCCTAGATATTTCCTCATAAGGTCTGTATTTATTTTACTTTTTGTTATCATCACTATTTTCACTCGACTCTTGTCATTTTTTGTGGTGTTTAACTGAGTCTTCACTTGAAGTGTCAAGTTTATGATTGGAAAACTACAGCTTTCTTCCCTTACACCTGTAAGGTGCATTTTTAAGTATTTCTCATTTATATTCCTTATTTTTTTCTTTTTCATCATTATGAATATTAGTTAATAGAATGACGTTTAGTTCTTCCCGTGCCTTTACAATTCACTCATTATCTTCTTTAACTTTTCTTAATTCATACCTTAACTCTTTGACAGTTCTTTGTAATTCAGATTTATTATCTTGATTGTCATTTAATTCTACCCAAATTTTCCCTCCCCAATTTTTTCCTCTTCATGATTTAAAGGATTTTATTGGTGAGTTTCTTCTACTGGAGACATCTTAGTATCTGCCATGTTTCCTGCAAAATATAGTTGTTCTTATCTTTGTTGTTTGTAAGATAATTTAACCAAAATAAAATAGAAGTTAGTTTTCTGTTTTTTGTAGCAGTTCTAGTGTTGAGCCAATTCATGCCTAGTGCTATAACCATGCTCTCATACAATTCTATAACACACCTCAAAAGTAACTAACAATAATAATAATAACTTATATAACATATATCTATAGATAGAGAAATCCTTATCTGTAACAGGGCATTATTGAACATTGAGCGCTTATTGCATATTCTTGGCATTTACTTGATCATTCAACCTTTCCCAATCTTAGAACCAATTTATCACAATTATGCTTCTATTTATTTAAATATTTTAATCCAGATTTTCTAAGTTATTGTTCTTTCCACAAATACCCTTTCACAATGATCCTTCCGCAATGCAAATCGCGGAACATAATTTATCTCTTATAAATTAACCCTCTGCAATTAGCTTTCTGCAATGCAGATTGTGGGTTGAAAAAAACATTTTAACTATTTATAAATTAACCTTCCACAATTAGCTTTCCACAATGTGGATTGTGGATTGTAGAACAAACTTTAACCCTTTATAAATTAACCCTCCACAATGAAGATTGTGGATTGCGGAACACATTTTAACTCTTTATAAATTAACCTTCCGCAATTATCTTTTCACAATGTGGATTTCATATTGTGAAACACAATTTAATCCTTTATAAGTTAACCTTACGCCATTAGCTTTTTGCAATTCATATTTCAGATTGCGGAACACAGTTTAACTCTTTATAAATTAACCTTCCGCAATTGGCCTTTCGCAGTGTGGATTGCAGATTGCATAATGTATTTTAATTTGTTATAATGTATCCCTCTACATTTTACCTTCCACAACTCGGATTGTGGATTGCGAAATGTATTTTTAACTGGTTATAAATTATCCCTCCGCAATCACCCCTCCGTAATGTGGATTGCGAAATGCGGGTTCCCTTTCTAATATTTTTAAAAATTAACCTCTCGCAATTCACCTTCCACAATTAAACTAAAGTTTTGAAACTATGAGTCTGTATGTGTTTATTTTGGGTTTTAAGCATTTAGATAAATTACAGGACGTGATTCCACGATCTTTGTAAGTGATGATATCTAACCTATAAAATAGTCGAGGCTATACCTATGAATAATTTGGGCCAACCACAAGGTGGACTTATGACCCTACCATTACGGTGTTGATTATATTTCAAAAGGTTGACCCTTATGATTTGAGATATCTTGAATTAAAACAAGATTTAGCATATTAATGTTCCTTGTTTTTTGGCTGGTTGTATCCATAATTCTCGTTACAAATAATGATGAGATATGTAAAATATCGTTAAGAGTACAATAATGGATATAATGTAAAATTACTTGGATATATGAAGTAGATATTTAATTTGTAGTTATATTAATTAAATACCTTGAAGGTATTAGATCCCATGACCTTTACATTGATATTCGATGTGTGGAGACATGGTTTGGTTTCATTTGGGGTTTGTAAAATCAATAGAGTTGGAGGTTATTTATTTTCTTGTAATCTTTTCTTTCCTTTATTCATGATTTAATAATTATATATCTATACAATACTAAGTTTATTAGGGGGATATGTATAGTCCAAATAAGGTATTTTGTGTAATAATTTACGATAGTGTCATTCCTATATGGATTTTATTCGCTTACTTGGAAAATGAATATCTATACTATTACTAGAGATCATAGATTCAGTTGACACTTCAATTCCGAAATTGCATATTGACGTAAATTTAGGAAAATAATGCATATAGGATAATTTAAGTTGTATATAGGATTATACAATACATATTAGAAATAAATTATTTCATTCCATTAAGTACATGTATAACAATAGTAAGCTAATTGAAAACAATTTAGAATTTATACTAACCTACTGCAAATCTAGCATTTAATCACATTCTACAACAATTAAAACTATAAAGTATAAACCTAGCACCAACGCTGGGAAAAGAAAAGTGGAGAAGAAGTTCCTCCCAACCAACTCCCATAGCATCCAAGCTACTTTCTCTAAAACCCCCGAGCTAGTTCACTGAACCACAAGAGAAGAATATTTCAATGCGCCATCTCTTTCATTTCACAGATGTTAATCCCCATCCAATCCTATCCTCCTACTACTCATGGACATAGTAATATATAGTATTTTTCACTAATACATTTGGGAGGATTTTTCCATGAAATATTTCCACGTTTTGAACATTCGTGGATTAATACTTCATTTTTTTTATCATGGAGGAAACACTGTGGCAATATCGAGGTTTTTAATTTTCAACGAACTTTCATCTCTATATCAATAATATATGACTATCTTTAATTTAACATTCTTATTTATTTAAATCTTATTTGAAAGGGGGCGCAGTTGGTACCTCATCGTGGGAAATAAAATGAGCTTATTTTGAATTACATATTTCCATTTGAGGCACTTTATATAGATTCGGTAGGATCACTTTGACTTGCCGAGCATAGTACTTTTTGCAGAATCCTTCTAATGCAAGAAGAAAATATTCAAATTATTGTGATTTATGGCAGAGCAGGGAAGTCTATATGACGAAAGGAGATCTAATTTTTTATGGACGCAGATTGGAGCAGGAAATTAAGAAAAGGAGTCACGTGGACAGGAATTCCACAAAATATTTAGCATAATGTAATATATAATGAATGCACCTACGACAAACTAATACAATTAATCCTTTAAACTACTAGTAGAAATAACACCTGCCAAACCAATGCCAACTTTCAATGTATCTTCGTTGTTTATGCATGGGTCAATAAGCATGCATCCTTTTTTGGCTGTAAATAGTTTTTTATTTCCATGTATTAGGAGGCCGACCTCATCACCAATTTATGTTTTTTATCATTAACCAAAATTTATCTAATTTTTCACATCATCATCATTTTAATTTTATTTTTTATGCTAAGAATTGGCTTTCTCTTATGCCCGCATACCCTTCTTCAACTGCCCATATGGGGGTCTTTTATTTTCCAATAATTATGCCTGCACTGTCCATCTTCAAGGTGTCAGTAGGTGATGTATTCAGATGCTCGCAAGGGATATCTAGATGCCTGTAGCTAGGTTTTAAAGATGCTCACAACTCCTCATTTGAGCCATCAAAGATGCCCACAACTCCCACAAATTCCCATAGAAAGTCCTTCCTTATGCCTGTAGTTCACACCAGGATGCCCATAGGTGGACATAAGGGGTTCCTGTAGGTAGTGTTGATAAGATGCCCACAATAGGAAATATCTTATGCCTGGAATAGTTTCTATCATGCCCTCGATTGTCCTCATTTAACATGCCTGCATGGTTTTCTGGAGATGCCTGCAATCTTTTCCTTGTCCACTATTTAATCATGCCTATAGCCATCTCTGTCTTCAAGTTTTTTTTTCTATTGTCATGTCACCATATCCTTGTCATATTTGCACCAACATCTTTGTCTTGCCCAAATCATCTTCAAATGACCACAGAATGGGTCATTTGACTCTCTAGATGTTCCATGCTTGTCATGATTTCTTTTCAATGTCATTATGCATGTCCTTAGTCATCTTTTTCCTTCATGTATTGTTCTGATTACACCTTGAGATGTCATCATGCTTAGACACCTCTTTGAATCTCTGTTTGTTATTTATTGTTTTAATGAATTAATCAATTAAAACTTCTTCTAAACATTGTATCTCTCCAAATTTAGTAAGATGTGTCTCTTCAAAACTCTGTCTTAATTATTTTTATTAAATTTCTATTTATTTTTCCAAGTACATTCTTGTATCTTCTTATTTAATAAACTCTATTTATTATTTTTCACTAACTTTGCAGGTCCATCTTTTGCATATATGGCCACCATAATGCAAACTGAAAGTATGGCTGGATAGGCACCTCAACAAGGATCAGATCCATGTCACCTTTTGAAAATTTTGATACACACACATTATTTGGAGATCATTTGAAAATAGGCTTCCAAACTGTTTAATTTAACACTTCGACAAAAAAAAAAAAATTAACTTGTAAAAACAAATTTTTTTCTACTTTGGCAGATTGATTTCTCCCTCACGTTATCGCCATAAGGAAACGTACAAGCATGGATAGATATCCATTTCAACAATGAACAAGACCATATCACAAGATAAATCTATTGACACACAGAACATCTGGAAAGCATTTCAAAATAGCTTCTCAACCTCTTTTGAACATCAAAACATATTTCTTCCCATTTTTGGTAGACTCCTATTTCACACATGTGAACACTCTATGGAGCCCTGAAGTCATGAGCAGATGGACAACTTGCCAAAGAATGGATCCATGACATTTGATAAATTTACTTGCACAAAGACATCCCTTGGCGGGCATTTCCAACTGACCTCTCAAACTCTTGTTTTTAATTCACTGTCAATTTTCTTTTGTTCTCACAATGCAAAATATTATTTTTCCTATTTTCAGCGGATTGATATTTTACATGTGAGACCATCATAAGTCAACTTGAAGGTATGGATGGATAGTCAATTCACCAAGGAAAATGCCTATGCTAACTGATGAATTTTATCATCAAAATAACCCCTCCTTGAGGGAATTTCAAAATTCCTTTTCAATTTCCTGAATCTAACACGACCAATTTTCTTATGCTCTTAAAATGCAAAATAATATTTTTCTTACTTTTGGAAGATTTATATCTTTATCATAAAACACTGCACGGGATAAATGATACCATGGTTAGATGTACCCATCAACACGCTATAGCCTAACACTTTCATATTATTTTTCTCATCATCCTATGAGATAGGGTGAGCATTTCCCTGAGGCCACTGCGGCAATTTTACCAGTACTAGAATAGTGCAAAATAGCCTAAAACTCTGTTTTGGTAGGGCATTATCATTGTCATCAAACATCTCCTTTGAGAAGTGAGACCATGGTGAGATAGCCTCTTCAATAAGATGTAGTATGATATCTTCAGATAATTTTTATCATACACCTATAAGGTACAGTGGGCATTTTCCCAAGGCCACATCAACCAATTTTTCCAACACTCGGACAATTTTCTTAGTCTGGTCCAATCTGCCTAAAACATTGTTTTGGAAGGTTCATAAATTCTTCCTCATCTACTTCCAAGAAAATATGAAGACATGGTGAGGTAGGCCAAATATCAATCTGCAAGACCCCCATATGGTGTGGGAATTTTCTTCAACACATAATTTGTGGTGGGAATTTTATTAAGGCTACCTGAGCTAGTTTTCCAACACTTGGTCATTTTCAAGACGTTCTCCAAAATTTATTCTGAAACCTCATTTTGGCAGATTCATAACCTTTTCTTTAGAAATCATTAAGGTGAAATAATAAGATGGTTAGTTATACAAACCAACACACTACAAGACCCACATGTGATGTGGGAATTTAATCTAACCCATAATTTAGGGCCAGCCTCTTTCTGAGGTTACTTAGACATTTTTGCTTTCTTTGGCACAAAGCCCTTTTTTGGAAGGTCCATAACTTCTCCCTCGGGCACTTTCAGGACAAACTGAAGAGATGGTCAGGTAGGAAAAACAATAATCTATAGGACCCCCATGTGGTGTGGGAATTTATATTCTCCTATAAATTATGGTGGGCATCTCCCTAAGGTGATTTTTACTAATTTCCCCATACTTAGTCATTTCCCCATTTTTCAACAAATTACCGTATTTTTCCAAAATGATTGTCATTAATGTTGTCATCAATGACAATCCTATTAATCATAGTATTCATGTTTTTCTTTATATAAATTGGTATATAATATACTACATTTAGAAATATACTTATATCTAATGTATCTGACAAGTTACTGTTTGGTATGGTGTAGGTAAGACAATTACTTGTCACTACAAGGATTTTTCACTATGAATGAAAATGCAAGGGACCTTGCTCAGTTTAGAGAGGCATTAGAGGTGAGGGGATATGGAAATGTTATTGCCATTGCTCTAATTGCAGGGGCTTGTAAATAAGAATAATTGTAACAAGGACAACTGAAAGACATTGTAGGGAGAAGGGGCATGCCGAAGGGGGGGTTATGAATATCGTCCCTTGGTAAGAGGTTATTCAATTTTTAATGTATTCTCTATAATAGTCATCATGTTATGAATCTCAGTAAAATGTCTTATTGTTTTATTATATGTTCTATACACACTAATACTACGTTGTTTGTAAATATATAGGAAATACCCCCAAAATGTCTTTTTAGAGAGAGGTATTTGCCAAGTAATAACAAAACTACTCATTTACAGGGTGACGAACATCTAGATCAGAATATTCAAGCTAATCAAGTTATTAATGATGAGATGGATGGAGATAACATTAGTGATACAAATCAAGAAGATGAGATACATAGATTGATCCAAGACACATTTTCTCCAATGGATGAGGACAACCAGGATGATAGTCATGATGTTGATCCTCTACTCGAGAAGGCACATCAACCTCTTTATGAAAGCTAAAAAAAAAATCTTCTATCTGATATATTGTTGTTAGTGAACTTGAATGTTTTGAATGGTTTATCAAACACCTATCTCACACAGATACTAAGGTATTGTTGGTTGTGGAGCCTGATCTTCCAGATCAAGAGATATTATTCAGTAGTGTTTGTACCCCAGGTGTACTATGGCTCTCATGATTATGTTAATTTTATTGATGATGCAACTAGAAAAACTTGGGTTTATTGCATTAGACAGAAACCTGATGTGTTTGATACTTTTAATAAGTGGAAAGCTTTGGCTGAGAATGAGACAAGAAAAAGGTTGAAATGTCTCAGATATAATAATGGAGGTGAGTACTATAGCAAGGATTTTGATAGTTACTGCTCACACAATGGGATTCACAGAGTGAAGACAGTCTCTAGAACACCACAAGAAAATGGCGTGTTAGAAAGGATGAACAGAACGATCATGGAGCGTGCAAGGTGTATGAGATTGCATGCAGGTTTTCCCTTACAGTTTTAGGCTGATGCTATAAACATTGTTGTTTATTTAATAAACAAAGGGCCTTCAAGCGCTTTGGATGGTGTCATTCTAGAGGAGGCATGGATAGGTAAATAGGTAAATACTCATTTCTGAGAACTTTTGGTTGTGAAGCATTTGTCAATATTAATAAAGATGATAGAACAAAGCTTGAAGGTAAATCCAAGAAATGTACCTTTATTGGATACGAGGTTGATTATTTTGGTTATTGTTTATGGGATTATGAAAAATGGAAAATCATTAGGAGTATAGATGTAGTATTCAATGAAAATGTGATGTAAAAAGATCAGTTGCAGGGAAAGAAAGTGGAAAAGGATAACACAGAGTACACAATTCTTGATGAAACCAAAGAAAATGAAGTTCCAAAGGAAACAGAAAATCAAGAGCAACAGCAGGTACCTGAAGCTCCTACAACTGTAAGAAAGTCTTCCAGGTTAAGTAGACCCCCTGAACGATTCTCTCCTTCATTGTATTATTTATTGATTACTGATTCTGGTGAACCAGAATGTTATGAAGAAGCAATGTAGGTAGAAACTAGAAATAAGTGGGAGCAAGGCATGGATGAGGAGATGGACTCATTGGTAAGAAACCAAACTTGGGATCTGGTAAAGTTTCCTGCAGAAAAAATGGCATTGTGGAATAAATGGGTTTACATGTTGAAGGAAGAGGATGGAGGCAAGAAGCGGTACAAGGCTAGACTTGTTGTAAATGGGTTTGCACAAAAGAAAGGTATAGACTTTGATGAAATATTTTCTCCTGTTGTTAAAATGACTTCAATTAGAACTATTTAAAGTCTAGTGGTGGTAGAAGATTTGGATATTGAATAGTTAGATGTAAAAACATCCTTTCTCCATGGGGATTTGGAGGAAGAGATTTATATACAGTAGCCATAGGGATATGAGGTCAAAGCTAAGGAGAATTTGGTTTGCAGGTTGAATAAGAGCTTGTATGGCTTGAACCAAGCTCCAAGGATGTGGTATTTAAAATTTGATAAGTTTATGACATAACAAGGTTATGATAGATGTCATTCTGACCACTGTGTTTATTTCAAGAGACGAGATAACGAAAGATATATTATCTTGTTATTGTATGTGCATGACATGCTTGTTGCAGGGTCTAACATGCAGGATATAAATGTACTTAAAAGAAAACTAGCTAATTCATTTGTGATGAAATATTTGAGTGCTGCAAAGAAAATCCTTGGTATGAGAATATCAAGAGACAGGAAAAATCACAAATTGACGTTGTCTCAAGGTGAGTGCATAGAAAAGGTGTTGCAGAGGTTTAGAATGCAGAATGAAAAACCAGTTAGTACACCTTTATCCAGCCATTTCAAACTAAGTAAGGAGTTTTGTCCAGAGACACAGGAAGAAATATATTACATGTCCAGGATTCTGTGTTCATCAGCAGTTGGAAGCTTGATGTATGCCATGGTGTACACAAGACCAAATATTGCACATGCAGTGGGAGTTGTGAGTAGGCATATGAATAATCCAAGTAAAGAGCATTGGAAAGTAGTACAGTGGATTCTTAGGTATTTGAGAGGTACCACTTCACATGCATTATGTTTTGGAGGTTCACACACTGTTCTATAGGGATATGTTGATGCAAAAATGGCGGGTGATAAAGAAAGTAGGAGGAGGACCACAGGGTATGTGTTTACTATGGATGGAACAATAGTAATTTGAATTTTAAAACTGCAATAGGTTGTTGCACTTTCAACAATGGAAGAAGACTATGTTGCTGCTACAGAGGCTAGTAAGGAGGTGATTTGGTTGTATAGGTTCATGGAAGAATTGGGTAAGAAGCAGGAGAATAGTAGGTTTTACAGTGACAGCCAGAGTGCCATTTATCTTGCAAAGAACTCATCCTTTCATTCGAATACTAAACATATACAGCTCAAGTACCACTTCATAAGATTTGTTCTAGATGAAGAACTGTTAAAACTGGAAAAGATACATACTAACCAGAATCCTACAAACATGTTGACAAAGGGAGTATTGAGAGAGAAATTGAGTTCCTTCTTGGTTTCTATTGGCCTTCAAGTATGAAGGTGAAAATAATAAATTTTCCAAGTCCAATGTCTAGAACATAGTCCAACAAGTGCAATAGAGGTGGAGTTACTTCAATCAGTATCCAAGTGGGAGATTATTGGTTGTGGAGACTGATATTGCAGATCAAGAGATATTATTCAGTTGTGTTTCTACTCCAAGTGTACTATACACTCATTCCGCCTGCCTTGGGGTTCAGGGGCAGAGCCCCTGAGAAAATTTTTGGGATGTCTGTTGGCCAACAGTTTTGCAGACCCATGGTATTGGGTTAACTGTAGTATTTTCCCATGGTATTTCCCCTATAAAAGAAAGCATTGTAACATGACTGTGTATGGTATTATTTTGTATTGTAAACAATCTCTGTGATTATATGGGAGAGGCTGTGAGAGTGTGAAGAGGAATTGCACCGGTTTTGCTGTAGGCTGTATCCCTTCATCTTTCTGGACTATAATAAAAGGAGTGGCAATTTCTTTGTGGACGTAACCCATCATTTGGGTGAACCACGTTATATCTGTGTCTCTCTATAATGTGTTTAATGTGTTTTGCATCTTGTTTAATTATTTAACTGTATATTTGTTATTTCTCTATGGTCTTGTTTTCTAATAGGTATGTAATTTTGTTAATTATTTATGTCTGCATATTCACATGTACATAAAGGGTTTACTCTTTTCCTATATTTCTATTGTTATCTAATTTGTAAAGGATGGATGCGATATTGATGATTAATATTGTTTACATTGACTTATTATTTTGAATTTTGTAGACTGTTAGGTGAATTTCTATTACCAACATCAAATATTTTACCACTCACATATCGAGAGATATATGTGATTATAAAAGAATTTGGAATGGAGTATCAAGCTATTGATGCATGTCCTAGTGATCATATCATATATTATGGAAAATATTCATTACAAAATGAATTCCCACAATGTCAAAGCAGGTATCGAAGTGATAAAGTGACGAAAAGGTGCCTCACAAAGTTCTTTGTTATATTCCAATAATTCCACGTCTCCAACAGTTGTTCAGGTGTCAAAGTATAGCACATTTTATGGATTTCCATGCAAAGAACAGAAATCAAGACGATGTTATTATAATGCTTGCAGATGGGTCTACATTTAGGTGCATCAAATAAAAGTAGCCAATTTTCAAAGAAGAATCTCATAATGTTAAAATTTTGTTGGCAACTGATGGTGTCAACCCATTTGGAGAGCTTCGTTCTACCTACTCAGTGTGGCCAATTTTTGTTATAAACAATAACCTTCCTCCTTGGATGTTAGTCAAAAGAGAGCACACAATGTTGGCAATGATTGTTCTAGGTATTTAATTAATTTGTATTTTTTACTTGAAAGTATGATCACTAAATATTTCATCTCTTTGTTTCATGCATGATAATTATGTCTTTTATATATAACGACATATAGCTAAATATAATTAATCATGTATGTTGGACCAATTAGGTAAGCACTGGGTTAAAGATATGAATGTATATATTGAGCCTCTTATCGATGAGTTGTTGAAGTTATGGGCTGGATTCACTATGTATGACATCTCTAGACAAATAGGGAAAATGCGATTTCAATTCCATGGAATACTTGGATGGTAATTCATGATGCTCTCGGGCTAACACATTTTTGTGGCATATTGTTACTTTCTTTTGTTCTTTAATATTATATATATCTATTGAAAATATCATGCATTATTTTAAATGGTAATTCTAATTCGCTACACTAATTCATATATTTTGTAGGTCTTCAAACAAAGGGTAAATTTGCATGTCCAGCTTGCCGTCCCAGGATAAAATTTCGTCATTCAAGGAGTTTAGCAAAGGAAGTGTTTGATGAGTGTATGCACTTTCTGCCTAAGTACCATAGTTACCTAACTATAGACAAAGCAAAATTCAATGGTAAACAAGAGAATGGAAAAAAACCACAAAGAATGACACCTCACCTATGGATCTTGGAATATAATAGAAATCGTCAAGGTATGCCAAATTATTTATGTATTGTTGGAATATTGGTCAATACTTAGCCAAATTTATGAATATGCAAAACAATATTTTTCCTACTTTGGCAGATTGATTTCCTACACATGCGACCATCATAAGGAAAACTGAAAGCACGGGTGGATAAACACTTCAACAAGGAACAGATCTATGTCACCCTGCAAATTTTATTAGCAGAAGGACACTGTTGAGCATGGCTGTCATTGATGTCAAAGGAGGTCATTAATGACAAAATAAGTGTTGATATGACATGAGTGATGAGTTGAAAAACACATGTTGGTATCCTAATGTCTCATGATGTCATTGGTACATTCTGGTAGTAGCTGGTAATGGTATGATAATTTGGGGATTTTGACTAAGTCTTGAAAAGCAACCCTAGAGCAACTGCCTTATGAAAATCACCACCATAATTCATAAGAAGAAGAAAATGCCCGCCATGACCTGACATCCGATATTTTGTTGAAATATCTATCTAATCGTGGCCCCAGTTCTCAGAAAAACTCCTTGAAGAAGAAGATACAGGTCTCCCCAAAGAAGGATTTTTTGTAAAATTAGACAGAATTTCTCTAGGGAAATGCCTGCCATAATTTGTGGGTTGAGGAAAATGATTTCACCACATGGTCATCTTGTAGGTGTATATTTTTTCTACCTGACCATGTTCTCACATTGTTTTGATAATGCTTGAGGAAGAAGATATGGATCTGCCAAAACAGGGTTTTAGTCCTTCTTACACCAAAGTTCAGTAAAATGCATGCCTATGGAAAATGAAGATGGGTTTAGGAGTTAAATAAGCATAGGTGTGCTCAGTAAGGTGTAATTCATCATCTACTAGCATTAGTTCAGGTTTTGGGTGAAATGAAAAATCCACCTTAGGTTTTAAACAAATTGTCTAAGTATGGAATTATTGGTAAAATATTCCTAAGTGGCCTCAAGGAAATGCACGCCAGAATATTAGTCTTCCTTGGTTCTTGATGGAGCAACAAAGAAACATTGTAAAATAGGTCATCATAAAAATCAGGTTTTCGACGGGGTTTTTATCTAACATAAAGAATATCTTAACGAAAAAAGGTGGTTTTGGTGGGGTTAAAACACATGACTGGCATACATTCATTTTAGGTAATTGTGTTTTTTTAATATATTTTCTTATTGGTATGCACTATTTTATTAATTTTATTCTCTTATATGGAAATAAATAATAATTATGTTTTTTTTATACAGTATGTTCTACCTTTATCTCTCCCCGATGACTTTGACAACAACATAAAACAAATTATTTATGTTTTTGGAAAATACATAAGGTAATTAATTTTTTATATGGAAAATGTACTTGGTCCATGATTTGTAGTGGAACTTATTGACATATTATCTTTTTCCCGCAAATTTTATATATGGCTTGATATTATTTTATTGCATCATTTGTTGCTGGCTTTCCTCAAAATTAAATTCATAAAGAAGATATAAGGTATTGGAAGATAGAAATTCCTCAACTAATGTGTCAAATGCAACAATATCTACCTCCAGCATTTTTCAATGCACAAGAACACTACCTCATACACCAGGTTTAGGAGATTGAATTATGTGGACCGGTACACACAAGATCGATGTGGATGGTGTAGAGGGAGTTGAAGTCGTTGAAGGATCTTGTTAGACAAAGAGAACATCTTGAGGGTTCTATGGTTGAGGGATATATGGAGAATAGATCCACACAAAAAAAATTGTAATGAACTTTCCAAGTGTGTAGCGCTTTAATAACAAGTGAAGAGAACCTCCATGCAAGAGATAATGAATGGATACAACATGAATGCTCTAAGAGCGTAGAAAACAATGAGTATACTTGGAGGAACATTCACTGGAAGCATTCATTTCTCTCTATGAAATAATTAGTTCCTTACAAGAACTAGTCCCAAGTCAGATCCTTGGTTTTTTCATCATGCAAAAAGACATGCACCATACCTTCCAAGATTAGATTTAACTGAATGTTATTTGACTTTTAACTGAACTCAATCTTTAACTAAATGCATGGCCACCTACTTAGGAGGATAAATAAGTGTCATGGAGCTTTAACATTTTGTACAGATCATGAAAGATACTATTATCAACCTTTACATGGATATTTTTTAGTTAGCTGATGCATGCTTATTACAACCAATGCTTTAACTAAATCCTTATCAATTCAAGTTCATTGGATGTCTCCTTAGGAAATTTGAATTTATTCTCTCTCTAAGATTTATCTCCTTATCATTTAACATTTACTACATGGTCCACATGTGTATACATTTAACTATCAATCATACCATATCATACTCAAAAGAATTATCTGATACTTATGATCATAATATATTACCGTTCCAAATATTCATATCCTAAAGTAATTCACTCTAAAGGCAGCTAATATCTAAAGGAGAGTTATATAAATATAAAGTGAGAATGGTTAGTAATACATTGCATAGTATCAACTCTTTAACACATAAATCATTATACCTCAACTTAAAGGTCCACCTCAATGAGTACCCATTTTCTGGATGACTATACGAGGATCAAAATGACTTGATACAAACCACAAGTCCCAACCTAATACAAACCAAAAGTCTACATTCTTGATAGAAACCACAAGTCTTGACTTGATACAAACCACACATCTAGATAATTACTCCCAATGTTGTACAATTAACATAAATATTGCACTAATTATGGAACTATATATTTCACTAAACCTAGTAATAAAATTGACATCAATTCTAGGGATAAATCTTGGGCTAATTTATGTGCCAATTAGACACTTTAAGAAATTGGAAGTTGAGGGGAGGTTTGCCACCATATTTTTCAACATATTTGGAAAAATATTACTTTAAAAATGATTCTAAATTAGGTTTTAATTACATGATATTGTATTGTATTTGTAAACTTGCATGAATATTTGACTTTTTGTTAAATATATTCAACTATAATTGATTTGGTTGACCCTAGTGTAATATGATTTACTATAATTTGTCTTTAATGAACAAATTTGAACACCTTTGATATTGGTCAAATTTGCAATGATAATTTAACTTTTGTTTGAATATATTTGACTATGGTTGATTAGGTTAACCATGTTTTACTTAGACTCTCATGAAGATAATATTTATGATTCAAGTGGGAAATTCATTGAACAATTAATTTCATCTCCTTATGAAGAAAACAATGAAGAAACTATTGCATATAAAAGTAAAGAGGATTTGGCCAATGAGAGAATCCAAGATCCCATTCCACCCTTCCACAAATAAAAATATTTGGTAAGCATGTTGTCCACTCAAAATTATAAATTCCATGATCCTGTTATTGATGATTTTAAGAAGGATAATCTTAAATACAAATCGTTGGAAGATGAGGAACTAGAAGAGGTATTTGTCTCTCCATTTGATGAATATGGGGACAACCAAGGATCTGAAGTTAGAGACATTACCTTTTAGATTCCAATCATGATAGGGATATGAATTATTGTAAAAAAAATTGGGGCCCTATTATTGACAGTCATGGTGATGTTTCTAAGCAATATAATGCATACTTTTGAGTTCCTTGGACAACCCAAAATAGAGGAGGTAAATCTATAAATTTTACAAGATATTTTCTAGTCATATTCTCTTATGCATGATTTAGATTTTGGGTAGTTCAGTGAACATATTTATGAATATTTGTTTCATCCATGTACACTAACTTTTGGGAATATTTATTGCAAACTTTTCAAAGAAATTTCCAACCACCCTCTACCTTGTATAATGCATATTTTTCTAAAATATATAGTAAATTTGTGACATGGGTAGAACTTAGAAAATTTCCTTCCACAAAACAATTTTGATGAATTTGTATGTGAAAAGTATATTGGAAATAGCACAGGTCAACCATTTTTAAAATCATTATGTTCAGAAATTTATGTGCGTAATTTCCAACCATGTTCTCAATAAAAAAGTTTAGATTGTGAAGAATGTTTCTAATGATATTTTACAGCCAATAGTACCCTTATTTTTTGGTGCATTTTCATGCATATTTTAGCATAAAATCTTATGTTATGGTTGGAAATTGTGTGGGATATCCATTTCGTGATTGCAGAAATTTTTAGCCATGTATTTCATCAATTCCTCTCATCTTTTGCATGTACTTTCAATTAGAAATAATATTTACTTTCAATTAGAAATAATATTATTAATGATGATAATTATATGGGGCTACACGAATTTCAATTTAATGTATATTGTAGAAATTTTTAACCAACAAAAGGAGGGTCTATAGCCCTAGATTTGGGGATGATTTGTTTTTCTATATTTTAGTTTTAATTTCATATCTCATTCACATTTTATTTGAAGGATAGCCATTATTATTTGAACAATGTTCCCATGAGACCTTGTTACTTGAAGGGAGTGATGATGGAATTGTAAGGGTTGATGAGGGAAGAGCTTATGATGTTTTCATCCATGGTGATGTGTACATTAGCCACATCCATTGGTGTATAGAATAAGCTTAAAACAATGACACATGTTATCCTTGGAAATATTTTTATTGTTCTCCCCCATATGTTTAAGGACCTTGAAAATATTTTTATTCTTCTCCACCATATGTTTAAGGACCTAGTTTATCTAATTGGATCCTTAATTCCTAAGTTAACTGTTGTTGTAATTAAATGCAACTTAAAAATTGAGAATATTTTTAGCTATAACACAACAAAAATCATAAAATAACACAATAATTATGTTCAATCAACATATATTTTTTTAACAGAAGTCGTAGAAGGTTGATATATATATATATATATATATAAAGCTGAGCATAACCATCCTTACAGTCTTAAACCAAAAGAATGCTTTGCTGTAATAGAGTTTACAGAAGCAAATAAGCAAACTATGAAAAAGAGGGATATTCTGATTCTTTTCCTAAAACTAAGATTTCCCTTGTAAGGGTATTGTCTAACAAACTGATTTTTCAACAGTAAGAAAAAATACATAATAACCTAAATACATTTCAGCAAAACACAAAAATTGCAAGACAATGTTGAGAGAGAAAGTGCTACCATTTTTTAGCTTCTTGGCCAAGGGTTGGCTTGCCAACCGAGGGCTCCTCCATTTGATGGTCTTCTAGATTTTCATTGCAGTGGCTACCTTCAGTCATTTTGGGTGATTTATGAACATCTTCCTTAAGATAGTCAACTTTTCCCATTAACTTATGTAGATCCCTAGTGTTGTCTTTTATTCTCGTAGTGTGACAGTCTAGTTGGTTCAAAATATACCTGGCATCATTAGCAACATTCCAGGTGTTATTGACGCTAGTTACCACCATATCAAAGGCCCATTTCATTCCACTTTTAAGGTATAAGAGTTTCGAATTAATTTCCTAGAGATACCTGGAGGAAGCCATGCTATCTATCTCCTAAATATCCAGCAAAGGCCACTGGGTTAAATTGGAATAACTGTAGGAAAATATACCTGAATCAAGAAGCTGAGAGGCAAGGTTATGCTACTGCACTAGCCATGAAGAATCAGAATTGTATTTCTCTGCTTAATGAAGCACCTCACTGTCAGTTTGAGAGTCTAGTAATCCTAAAAATCTAGAGATATAATATTCTTCTAGGAGGACAATGAAAGGGGGGAGCTTCTCCATATTTCGAGGGAGCCTGATATTTTTCATGGCCAAGAAATCTGCGATGCTTGCTAAACGAAGGCTTGGGCTGTCAATTAGCTGAAGGAAGAGACTCATACTTAATGCAACCCAGGATCAAGAAGTACCTCTTTCCTGATCACACCACATCAGAGGACACACGTGACCTGTCAAACATGGAATTGAGATGGACAGTGATGTGTCAATATTTGATTGTGATGGTGATATAAATTTAATTTGTAAAATTATTGAACAAAGTGAAGGTTGATGTGTGGTAATGGAGGCGAGTATCTCACAAAATAATTTACTAATTTTTTTCCTCGGGAAAGAATTATTTTTTTGAATTCATAGTGTCTAAAATCCTACCACAAATTAAGTGTAGAAAAAAATAAAACAAATATTGAAAGTGTCATATGTATGATAACAAGCGTATGTATTCTAAATTCTTTTAAGTGGAACTAATGGCAACTCCGAGATATGTTAAAGACTAATTTCTGACAATTACAATAAGGTTAATGACACCATATCAAGGATGGTTCAAGATGAAGTCAGATGTTCAACATTTGGAGGTCTTGGATGTGTTATTAAATCTTATATCCCTGCTCAGAAGGAAAGGAAGTTTGATTCCAAAAAACTTTAATCCATATTGATAAAATATATTATGGAGATCTTGAAATTTTTAATTATCGCTATGTTCCATTCAAGTTGAAAGTTATCAAGACTAGGGATGTGATCTTTGATGAACTAGTTGCGTGAAATAATTGAGTGGGAAAGTTGAATGAGTTTCCTAAACAACAATGTGATGCACCGATATATGAATTTAAAAATGTTAATGTTGCAATTGGATCCATCAAGACCACAAGTGATGTTAAGGAGCTTGAAACCCCACTTGTTTAATTAATTTTGTATAGGATCTAATGGAAGAGGATGAAGAAGTGCATCGAACACAAACTCGTGTAGAGGAACATGCTTATCTACAACCTATGATCATAAGATTTAGCAATTGATATGCATTGAGAGAAAAAGAATTGATTCTTGAATCTATGAAAAATCCACTTCAAGGAGATAGTGAAAGAATGGTAACATGTCATCGATGAAGTATGAGACTCATTTATCAAGAATCAACTTGGAAACTTGCAAATATATGGTCCTAGAAGAAAGGAAAATGGATACAAGTTGATTTTTAATATTAAAAATATACCAATGATGATATAAGGCACACTTGGTTGAAAAAGGATATATACATGTTGAATGAATAAAGTATGTAGAATCATTTTTAGTAATAATGGCATGACCTGGATAAGAGTGTTTTTGGCATTCATGGCTAATGTGGATATATAGGTCTTCTGAGGTTTGATGTAAATATTTTGTTCTTGAAATGAATGTTGGAAGTAAATATATACATGTATTGTCTCAAAGGATAAGTTCACAAGGGAGGGATGAAAAATATGTGAAACATGAAGAAAGAACTTAATGAGATGAAGGAATCATCTTGAGATTGGTACTAGTGGATATATCGTCATTTGATTAGAGATGGTATTCTACAACATTAACATGGAAACAAAAATGTGTGCATCAAGTGGGTTGGTAAGAACATTTCTAATTTTAAAACTATATGTAGATGAAGTGATTGTCTTAATCCATGTTGAATGTTTTCAAAACAAAAATACCTAAGATGAAAAAACATGGGGAGATCCATTATTATCTAGGAGTTCAAGTATAAAGAGATAAAAAGAGGAGGCTAATTCAATAAATGAAGGTAGATATCGAACTATAATCAGGATATTTATAATGATTTAATGTTATCCCATATCCACACCAATGGAATTTATCATAAAATTGTCAAGAGACATGTATGTTTAAAGATAGAGGATGAAATAGCAGTGATGAAAATAGTTCCATACAAGAGTGCCTTTGGAACCCTAATGCATCCAATGGTTACTATGACAGCTAATATAGACCATGTTGTGAACATTATTATTATTATCCATTATGTAGTGGTTTTAAGTATATTTTCAAGTATATTAGAAATACAACAAAACTTGGCATCACATTTAGTGCGACGTAAGAAGGATGCAGTAGATTTGCTTGTTCAATATGGTGTGGGTTGGGAAGGAGACATAGATGAAAATAAATAAACATCCAATGATATTTGATGTTTGATGTAGAGGGTTGTTGATCTAGGATAAGCACTCAATATGAAATCTCTTTTTGCCCCTAATTTATGAATATTTTGTGTGTTTTAAGTCCACACATGTTCTATGTAACGATCAAATTTTAAGGGTGGGTCTTAATTCAATTGGAAGGGAATTTATTCTCTCAGCCCTTAAGAGATGAAGGGAAATATAAATAATTGTACTTTAATTGACAAGTATAAATTAACCAAACCCTTTCACACACAAAAAATGCAAAAAACAAATATTGTTCTTTCAATTCTTGTTGTGAAAGCATTCATGTATGTGATGGAGGGGCCTAAGTCAATTGAATCCTTGCAACTCATTGCATGTCTGATTCTAACAATATGCCTTTTAAATTGAACCAAAATACCAAAAGAATTTTATTAATGGCTAGATTTCAGAAAGTTATAGGTGTGAGTAGTTAAGTGCTTGTGGCTTTAAAATTTGTTGTGTTTTGTACTAGTCCACAATTCACTGAATACTTTGCTACTACTTAGTTAGTTCCTAATGAATAATGAATGACATGTTACACTTTGGAATGTTAGTTCCTAATGAATAATGAATGAAATGTTACACTTTGGAATGATGATCGCATAATCTTATTTTTTTTAAATTAAAATTGCATGTTTTTGTATTTATAAGATGCATGTTCCTGTATTTTAGTCGTACTTGATTTTTTTGTTACATATTTTTTCCATATTGTATCCGAATCATATTAGAATCCATACTCGAATATTTCTACTATGGTTTTGATTGTTTACTTCGTATTTTCTAAAGATTTATATGAAATATAGGTCGTATTTGAGGTGCAAAATGACCCATGCCAAGAATTTTTCCGGTCAGATGCCAGCCTTGAATCCATCCATTGTCCGTTTGATAGAGAAAAGGCCTGAACCATACCCAAATCGAATCCCCAACATGATCTATATGAGCGGGAACCCCATACCTCTTTGCATGCATTAACTAGTCAAGTGGCCCAAGAAACACACTTCTATATCAGTGTTGTGAACAAATTCTAAACCAAATCAAATCCTATCTTATACTTAAAAATAATTCAAATATAAATAAATCTAAAAGAAATTATACCTTTGAGAGAAAAATAGCTTTTGGTAAACTTTTTGTGAAGAATTTTTTTTTGATATTAAAACATTACAAGTAAATATATTTGCACGCTAAATTATATCTACTTGGTAGCTTCTATTCTTGTTCTATCGAGCGTAGGTAGCACTAAATAGGTATCTATCAGATCTATCTTCCTCAAGTGATGGTGAAGATATACTCGGAGAGGTTGAAAGTGATACGTGTTGTACTAGATCTACCAGTTCTATATAAACTAGATCTGAAAAGGTAAGGAAAATATTTCGTAGACACATGTAATATTTTGTTTCCAACGGAGGTTCATGTAATTATGATGCTGAGAGCATAGGTGACATTTATTTTACCTTGAGGTATAAACGTCTAGTGCAGCGATGGGTACCTAATAAGCTGCCTCAAGTGGACACATATTTATTCATCAATGGGAGGATGTATCACATTGTTCCTTCGTCCTTACATGTATTGGGGCTATTTTCCATGGATGGCATAAAGGTTGGCTATGGCACTATAAATGAATTGATGGAGTATGTTATACCATTATACAGATACAATAACTAGTTGATATTGGTCCAATATACTTGAAGTATGAGGAGATACAGAGTTGCCGCAAATTATATACAACTAGCAGAACACAATAAAAAAAAAGCGGTGACTATGTATATTGATGGGATACCAAAAGCATCTAGAAATGTTGTTGGATTTATAAATAGTACATGGCCAGTGATAGCAACTAAGCAACCAAATTGCGAATTTGAGGGACGCAAAGAACATCGTATATTTTTATGTGCAACAAAAACAATACTTCTAGGTGAAGAGTTGTTGATCAACTACAACTTAAATCGAATAGATGTGGATTCCATGGTCTAGGGTAACCGTGGAAGGTCACACACTATAACTCATCAGGTAAATGCTAAATATAGTAACTAAACATGACTACAATAACTAAATGTTTTAATTTTTTCTGTTAAAATTTGATTTCCACCATTGGCATTTACTTTTGTCGTGAATGTCATGAATATTTCCATGTGATAACATGCTTATTACAATGTTATTCTTATCTCATTTTTTTATGTTACAATTATTGACTCAACTTTTATTGATTGATTTATTTTGTCAGGGTTGCAACAGTGGAAATCCACATGCTTCTTCCACGATCTAGGGTGACTGTGGAAGGTCACAATCTATGCCTCGTGAGGTAAATGTTAAATATAGTAAACAAATATGACGTCAATAACAAAATGTTTTGATTTTTTTAGTTAACATTCGATTTTCACTGTTACCATTCACTTTTTCATGCTTATTTTGAATATTTCCATATGATAACATGCTTATTACATTGTGGTAGGGGTCTACTCATCCCCATGGAGTAGAACATGTATCTCCTCCTTCAGAGATAAAAGTAAATATTATTGCAGTATCTCATTTTTGTTTATGTTACAATTATTGACTCAACTAAATATAGTAACTAAATATGACTACAATAACTAGAAACTCCAATCCTTGAATATTTCCATGTGACAACATACTTATTACACTATGGAAGGGGTCTTCCCATGGTCATCATGGAACATAACACGTGTCCTCTACTTCCATGGTCTAGGTTGACCATGGAAGGTCACACTTTATGCCCCATCAGGTAAGTGCTAAATATAATAACTAAATGTTGAGATTTTTTCTGTTAACATTCAGTTTCCACTGTTACCATTTTCTTTTTCTGTGCTTATTGTGAATATTTCCATATGATAACATGCTTATTACATTGTTGCATGGGTCTGCTCATCGCCATGGAGCAGAACATATATCTTCTCCAACGGACGTAAAAGTAAATATTATTGCAATATCTCATTTTTGTTGATGTTACAATTATTGACTCAATTAAATATAGTAACTAAATATGACTACAATAACTAGAAAATCCAACCCCAAAATATTTCCATGTGACAACATGCTTATTACACTGTGGAAGGGGTCTTCCCATGTTCATCATGGAACAAAACGCATGTCCTCTACTTCTGAGGTAAAAATAAATATTATTGCAATATCTCATTTTTTATTACGTTACAATTATTTTCATAATGTTTATTTATTTAATTATTGTGTGAGGGTGGAGCTGGTGGAAAGGGACCTAGTTCTTCGATGGTCTAGGGTGACTGTGGAATGTCACACTCTATGCCCCGTCAGGTAAGTGTTAAATATAATAACTAAATGTTTCAATTTTTTCTGTTAGCATTCGCATTTTTCTGTGCATATGGTGAATTATTGATTGACTTATCGTGCCGGGGTGTGGACCGTGGAATGGCACCTGCTACTTCCATGGTCCATGGTGACTGTGGACAATCCCCCACTAGAATTAGATCAGTACGGGGTGACCATGGGAAGTCACCGACCACAACACCACATCAGGTAAGTGTTAGTTCTTAATACTAACTAAATTTCATTACAATAACAATGTTTGAATGATGTTAAAATTATTTTTCTTAATTTTATTGTTTGATGAATTTAGTCCAGAGTAGTTGATCTGGGTGATAAGGAGCTTGAGGATGAAATTTGCTATTCCATAGACCCTATGGATACTATAAAGAAGGCCTTGAAAAAGGAAAACATAGAACTGATTTCCTTGGCTTGCAGAAGGCCCATAACACAAGAGATCAGGGCAAGGATTGAAGAGTTGAAAGAACAAATAAAATATTATGGGGTAAGTGGCATCTTCACATTTTTTTAAAGCTATGACATGATTTCATATATGATATTATGTTTTCTACTTTTCCAAGTGATCTTATAAAGTAAAGTTTTTCGTTTGTAGGATTTTTTACAACCCGTGACTAGAGAAACTGCCGAGACAGGTATAGGTAGCAGTGATGCTCCAATGCAGCAACATCGCCGACAAAGAAATGTAATTTATGATGAATTTTTTGCTACATGAGATCATTCCTAGTAATAGAATAGAAATAAGTTGTCAATTTTTTGTTGACTAACATGTCTCTTTCCCATCATGTGCTTAGGGGACTATTTTTATCTTATGGGCATATTTGATACTAACTTGGCCAATTTTGGCCATGCTTGAGGCGGTTGCATAAGAAGGATCAAATTTTCATATTCAACTCTTCCAGTAATGAAAAACATCAAAATAGCTTACCACCAGTTGGGACTACAAATTTTGTTGTTTAATTTTGTGATTGACTTTGGTGAACTATTGTTTTTGTATTTAACTTTGTTCAGTATGTTTGACCATACCTTTATTATGTAATCATTGTATATTTCTTACCAAGGTCAACTATGGTTGACTGTAGCCCACCATGGTTTACTATGACTCACATTTGTTAGCTAATATTGACCTTGTCATCTAAGATTAACCATGTCTGGTCATTGTTAAACATTGTTCACAAAGGAAGTAAAATGATGTCTAACCATGGCATGGTTGACTATGGTTTGTTTTATTCTAGTTAAACATGGTTCACTTTAATACATCATAGCTTACTTTATTCAACATTGGTTGTGTATGGTTTATATTATTTAAGTAACATTGACTTTGTTTCACCATGGTCAACTAACCATTATTTTCTATGAATACAAATTTTAACCATGGTTGCGCATGTTTGATGATCTGAGACCATATTTGAATGTCATTTACCATGGTTGACTTTGGTTGACTATGGTTTTCATAGCTGACTTTAGTTAACAATGTTTAACTATTTTTTAAGATGGTTGACTAAGTTTGACCGTCGTTAAGCATATGTGACTCTTTTATGACCATGGTCTGTCTTCATGAACCATAGTCAACTATGGTTGACTTTAGTTAACCATATTTGAAAGTAGTAAACATGTGGTTGACTTTAATATTAACTAAGAAATGTACCATGGTTGACTATTGTTCAACTTTGGTTAACAATGTGTTGTAGCTGCAACCTTTTTTTCCAAATTTTTGAAAATATTGAACCCTCCTTTTGATTTTATCTAGCCCAAGTTTGTTTGATTTCTTTAAATCTATCCTGAAAGTCCAGTTTTTTTACTTAAATTGATCTTTGAGGTCCGAAACATAGAAGACTGTGGAGTTTTGTTTTATTTTTAGAGCTTAACGTTTGATTTTTCGATGATTTTTTATCACTGTCAAGTGTCGGTTGAAGAATGAGCCAGGGTATTAGTCCTCTATGCTGCCGACGTTTCAGAAGGAAAATAGTGAACATCCCGATAATTAGTCTTGTTTCTTTTCGATGCGTGTTTTTATCTCCCTTTTGTTTTATTTTTTTAAAACCTTTTATTTTGATTATTGGTGATTTTGTTTTATCGATGTCGGAGGTCAATTGACAAATAAGTCGGAAGACTTGTCTTTTATGCCACAGACATTTCGGAAGGAAATTGATGAGAGGCTCAAAGGATAGTTTTTCTGATTGCCGATGCTGTAGTGGTCAACGTTTCCAATCTCCGATACATAACCATCGCGATGATAGTGCTTGGCATCGCTGACACTACATAAACGTTCAGGTTTAAAGTTCTGACCTTTAGCAGTTAGAGCTTTCGATCTCCGACGGACTTAAAATTTTGTCGGGGAACTGTAGTTGTTTGTGAGTCCACCGTTGCGGCTGTTGATCAAACTATCCTTCTAACGATTAGAGTTTTCAAATGCCGATAGGTTTTTCCCATCGACTTTTCCCACCAAAGGCTTATATATATATATATATATATATATATATATATATAGAAAGGGATAATTATTTTATTATTATCCGTATTCGAACTCGAAGATTTCTCCATCCCTTGTCATTTGTAGTGATTTATGTGCCCATCTATCCGAATTCCACTCATTAGCGTGCTACCGTGGAGGTTTTGAGTCATCTCGTCGACTGCACTATGTTTTTCCAAGTAGGCAATCCATGACCTTGTTGTTTGATTTGTATTGGTTGATTGAAACCATGGTTTTCCCTGCTTGGGTTTTCCCCGGTTAGGTTTTGTCATGGGATGGTTTGTTCATATAAAGAATGTTTATCTCCGTTGTATACGTGCATAAATTTTAGGGTAAAATAGCAAGTTGTGACATTTGTTTGGGCGGCAGGGGGTTTGATCCCATGTGACTGTTCAAGCCGTTATGTATACTTTACTCTTGTCTGAAAGATTAAGGGGTCGATGTAGACAAGCGTTACGCTGTCTACACCACCCATTCTTTGGTTGATCATGGCTGTCCGAGGGGGGGGTTCAAATTTTTGTATGCATTTACCCTATTTTCGTGGGATGGCAGAAGTTTTCAATGTTTTGGTCTAGTTAGGGTTTCCCATGATGAGGAGCACAGTATAGGGTCTAGTGTTTTGAGGATTAGTAGTAGCGAAAGTGTGGTTCATGCTTTTATCGGAGGAGTTTGAGTTAGTTTTGATGCGACCCAGATTAAGATGAGGAGTCTTTTCTATCAAGGTTGTGATTTTAGTTACAGATAGTGGACTTAGAGGATTTTAAGACACAAACTGTAGGGTTTTATTTTTTTCCTTGTCATAATACTGTGTATATTTCATTTTTAGAATGTATATGGAAGAGGTAAATAAATTGATACAGTTTTTTGTTATTATTTTTTCACTTGGTAAAAGCTAAATGGTCTAAGAACATGCTATGTTTATGACAGGGTGATTGCTACAAAGAAGATATGTCTAAAAAACAAAAGAAGAAGGCTCTAGTTGTTGAAGGAGAACCAAAGGTTGAGATCATCACCAGGGTTGCATACATATATGAAGATACCAAAGCTACCACCGAGGTCGAACCGGATTATAAATGGGTAGAGATATACATGATGATTGCAAATCAAAACGTACATGATGTAGGATTCGAAGAGATAACCATTTATGCAAACATTGAGAAATCGGATCTTATGAAAGTAGCCACAAGACCTGATTTGTTCTCGTGCTCAGAAGTGATCGGTTGGATTCTGCCTAGGGTAGATGTAACTACGATGATCCTTGAAAATACTGCTAAGAAGGGCTATGATGCATATAGCCCTGCATATGTCTCTATGGCATATCATTTGCCTCCTACTCAGATTTACTTGACAGAAAGCTGGTTTAAAGAGATAGCTATGGACCTAGTAGAAACAGTTAAAAGAATGATGATACCAGGGAAGAAATTTCGAACCAAGCCTTCAGGAGAATATGATACATCCACTCTCCGGAATCCATATAGATTTATTGCACTAATTCTAAATAGGATTTTTGTCAGAGCTCACGGAAAAAGATTCAAAATAGGATGGATACCAATTATCTTCTATGTGGCCACTCAAGGAACCATATTTAATTGGTCAAACATAGTGTCTAATAGCCTCTCAGCATGCATATCCTCAGCCTTGGGAGGGGTGTCATAGAATAAACCAAAGTTCTACATGAGCTCTATCCTATTTGACTGTATATTGTGTACCCAGTCCTTTCCATCCTTGAGGTGTAATTGGGATAGTGACAGGACCCCGGTATACACAGCATATAAATTGTTTTGGGCCCACAAATACTATAGCTACTATAGAGAAATATGTGAACAATTCATCATGCCTTTGTACACCCTAATTTTCCTAAATGAATGCAACTGCATGTCTGAAGAAGCATTCAAGGTCATCGAGGAATATGGAGACTATTAATTGACTGAGAAAGGATTGTACATAAGAATGTATGGGGGTTCCAGAGCACCTTCTCTACTCCCTAAGTATGCCACTGACTATGTGCTACACAAAGAGGAAGCTAGGGAGGTATACATTGATGGTGTGGGAAGTTTCTTGTTCGAACATAAGAAGGCAGCCTATCCCAAAATACCTTTTTGGCTTGGAAGTTATAAGTTTTCAAAGGTAAAATAGACTGTAGAGTTTGTTCAGGAGTTGGAGCATTTCCATTTTGGTGAAATGAATTTTCACAGGAATGACTCCCAAAATAAGGTGTCGGATCACTGCAAGGAGTCAAGCATTCATTTTAAATATACCAACTTTTGGGACAAGGACAAGGAAACGTTCAGGAGTGTAGAGAACATGACTTCCCTAAAAAAGAGTTTTAAACAAAAAATAGTCACTGTGGGCGGAAAGGGAAAAACCTCACAGAATTCTAATATAGTAAAAGAAGAAGAGGAAAAAAAGAGGGAAGAAGATTCTAGAAGGCTAGCACGAGAGGTAGAGAGTTAGCTGAAGAATGAAGAAGAAGAAATAAAGAGAGCTGTAGAGGAAGCAACAAGGAAGGAATAGGAGGAGAGAAAGAGAAATGAAGAAGTAGAGATAAAGAAAAGACAAGAATAAAGTGAAGGTCTGAGATTAATAGGATCTCAAAAATACCAATATACTACTGAACAGATAGATACAAAGGGGGGACAGGATCACATAGATCAAGGACATAAACAATCTAATCTCGATCCCTAGGAGCCTGCTGCATCATCTGGAAGCACAATAGGGAAAGCTTCTTTTTGTAGAATGAATCTGATTCCTTGCATGCCTAAAGAAGGGGAGGAAGTACCTGACTTCAGTACAATTTTATATGACAAGGAGAAGAAAAGGATTGTTAAAAGAACTGAGAAAAAGGTTGAAACAGGAGGACAATCTGGAAAGATGATAACTGATAAGACCTTGGTGTATGGAACACATGCAGATCCAAGATTGACAGCAAGAGCTAGGGTGGCATTAACCCAAGCTATTGAATATAATGTAGACAAGATGATGACAGATCTTGAGCTGTTAAGAAAGAACATAACATAATTAAAAGAAACATTGAATAAGGAGAGGGATGAAGGTCATAAACTGAAAAGGAAATCCGAGGACATGAAGAATGAAGTGAGGAATTTGAAGACATGACTCCAGACTCTACAGGCAAATAAGGTGGATTTATAAGTCTCTATAGATAAAATGGAAAAGGATGCTCATAATAGCTTAGCAGAATTACAAAGGCTACAGCAAGAGCATCAAGTGTTGAAAACTAAGAAAGATGGCATTCAGGTGTCCTATGAAACTCTGAGTGTAGAGAAGGACTAGTTACAAAGCTGAATTTCTGAGTTGGAAACATAAGGCTGCCACAGAAGAAAGACAAAAGCAATTTCAAATATAAGTGGCAGCCTTGGAAGAATAGAATACTTCATTGACAGCATCATTGAAGGATGCTATAGAACAGAAGATAGACTTCCAGCCTTTAAAAGAACATTTTCTAACTCAGAGAAGGAAGATCCACCATTTGCAAATGTGCATTGAGGAAGAAAGATGTAATATTTTACAAATAGATAGGAGATTCGAAGAAATTTTGGATACTACATCCTATTTTTTGGACAGATCTCAAGAGATTCTGGAGATTCTAACGAGAAGAATAGTGTGGATAGAAACAAATGAGGAATCTCCTGTGGAGCTACTAGTTAAATACCAGCAGAGTTTAAAGCAGGAATATGATTTATTGGAGTTTGCAATCACTGTTGAGGAAGAATTCAAGAAAACTGTAAAGAAAATGAGGGGAGCATGTGTCGAATACTGTAGGAGGGTGCTTGCTACATACAATAGATGCCATATTTCAGCAGAGAGGAGATTAGATGCAATACCAGAGCATAAATTGTTTATAGAGCATCTACAGAATATATATCAAGAAGATGAGCAAGAGATCCAACAAGTAAAGGATATAGGTGAATGGATATTAAAGAATGTAGTGGCACATGCAACTGTAAGTATACAACTCCTGGAGGATTAGTTTCACCTTAGTCCTGCAAGAATAGAAGGGGTAAGGAACGAGGTAGCCAAATATAAGATAAATATCCATTCTCTTGAACCCTCTAGATTTGAAGGTATAGCAACAGAAACCCACACATGGAAAAAGTTCATCAATGACCAAGTGGGCCCCTCTTGATAAAGTATTTTAAAATATTTTTGTTTTAAAATGTAATATATTGTATAAATTAGGAGCACATACTAAAAGACAAAATTTTGCAACTGAAAGGTTGGGGAAGCCCAAAAGTCATTAAGGGGCAGCCCAAAGGTTTTTATTTTTTGTATAAATAAAGGAGACTTTAGATGTAGAAGGGACTTCTTTCCCAGGCCATTTTTGAGAGTATATTGTAAGAAGAACTACTTCCTTTTACAATAAATAATTACAAGGTTTTGCTGGAGAAAGTTTGGTGGAATGTTTCAAATGCTTTGCTATGGATTAGTTGAATGCAAACTATTTCATGTTCAGCTTATGTCCATTAACTGTGAGATCATTCTAACTCATTGAATTTTTGTTCATGTTATGAATGTCCTCTAGTTTATTCTATGAAATTTCCACTATGAGTAATGAAGGTCACAATTAACAATAAACTATCTTGTTGTTAATATTTCTATTAATGTTCATGTGTTCTGAAATAAATAAGAGCTATCTGTAATCTTTCCTAATACATGTGCAGAAATACATTACTCATGGTTAACTGATAATTCTGTTCCCTAGGGATAGGTTAGTTAGTTATAGATAGTTTCTTGTTGTTTGTGATTTAGATGCGAGAGAGGTAAGACGAGAGATAAGAACCTGCGCATCACATTGTGACGCTCCTCATTATCTCTATCTTCTGCATTCTAGATAGGCACTTGCACATCATAACCTAAACACACAAAAAAACTAAAATATACACAGTGGACCAGGCCGTAACCTGTAAAAATTTTTAATTTGTTACTTGACTTAGGGTAGCCAGACTGTAAACTGTATGGATTCCCCATACCAAATAGTAACAGGCTAGTTGGGAACGTTTATTGGGGAGAATCCCTAACTGTTGTTACCTGCAATTTTCCAGGCCTCAATAGTTTTTGGCATTAGAAAAAGGGCCACCAGTGCATGGCTGGATGAGGAATCTTGCTTCCTCAAAATCACTATGTCGATGATAGTTCTGAAAGTAGTTTGTTTCAAAATTCCACTCATAAAGATAAAGAGAAAGGGTATCTTTATCCTATAGATAATGAAATGGTTGATGATTTAATAAGAATCATCAGGGCATATGCAAAAAAGATTGTAGGATTACCTATCATTTTTTTCTTACCTAGAAGAGAGTATCAAAAGAAAGATCGCCCTCAATTAGAAGACTTAGTGTTGGTAGAAGATCTTGAAGAACTGGTGGAAGTAGCCTTACAAGAGGTTGACCAACCATTGAATCAATTGGATCCACGTTCACCTTACTGTTCACCTTTCCAGACCCCTGTTCAATCACAACCTCATTCTCCACTCAGAATCATGGCTAATGTAAATGAAAACCAACCACCTCCACAGCCTGCTTGGAGGGCTAGGTCACCCTTAAATTTGACACCTCCCTTGCATGATTTACCTCAAGCTTTTGAAAAGATGTTACCTAATTTTGATCCAAGTGAATTAATTTTGGTAGATGATCATTTACAGATTTTTTACTTGGTTGTAGAAGGACTACAAGATGGAGAGCATGAAGATGTGGTGTGTAGATTGTTTCCCCACACCATGAAAGGTAAAGCAACCTCATGGTATTTTGCACTTCCTACAAATTCAATCACGGATTGGAACACATTTGAGAGAATGTTTCGAAGTAAATATGCAAATCAAAAAACTCATGTAGCTTTAATGAAAGGATTATGTGCTCTAAATAAAGAAAGGAAAGAAATAGTGCATAATTTCACTCAAAGATTTGCTGCTTACCTAAACAATTTCACTACAACCTATAAGCCATCTGAAAATGCTCTAATAGAATACTAGACCTCAACTCTTGGGCCTGATCTAGCCATGTTTTCCAAGAGATTAGTGAGACCTACATTAGCAGAAACTTATGAAGAAGCTGAGAAGGTGGAAGCTGAGATGGAAAGCATAGAAAATTATCCTATGCAGTCAAAAGAAAATACTTTTGGAGGCAAGAAAACTTTATTACTAACTAATCCTAAGGATGAGCGGTCACAATATTTTGAAGGGATGTTGAAGATGATGAAAAAGTTATCTAACAAAGTGATAGATTTAGAGAAGGAAAAAGAGGCTCACAAATCATATAATCCTTATTATAATAAAAGGGAAGACAACAGTCAACCTAAACCTCCTCCACACAGTCCTGCAGCAAGGAATTTAACTAATGTAGGCATGGATAATTTTTGTACCTTTCATCAACATCCTCATTCTAAGAAGAATTGCCCCCAATGGATAAATTGTATGACACTGGTAATTAATCAATTATTGGATTCCAAACTGACAGAAACTGGTAAAGAGGAAGAAAAAGATAATCAATCTATAGAAAAACAAGAGGAAGATACTTTAGTTTTATGGGACTGTGTCTCAATGTTTGATACAAAAGAAGAAGATTCTTTGAAACAAGAGGAAGTCCCAATCAGATAAAAGTATTAAGAGAGCCTCAAATGGAATACAATGTTACTCAGTTAGAGGGAAAGAATGAGCAAGTAAACTCTGTGTTGGAAAATTACTTCATTGAATTGGAACTGGGAAATTACAAAGCTGAAGAAGCCAGCAGTATACCTGACACTCAGCCTGATCTCCTTCAATTTTCATGGGCTAATGAGATTGACTGTAATATAGTAGATCTAGTTTCAGATGTAGTTTTTAATTCAAGTTCAGTAGAGGTAGATAGTTTTTGGACTCTTTATTTTGATAGATATTAAACATTAGAAGGATCAGGGGCTGGCTGTGTCCTACTTGATCCAAGAAAAAACAAACATTTTCTTTCTTGTAGATTAGAATTCCAATGTACAAATAATATAGTCGAGTATGAAGCACTAGTTCAGGGACTTAAAAAGGCAATAGAATAGAAAGTAAAAAATTTGAAAGTATATGGAGATTCTAAAATTGTTGTTAAGAAAATTTGAAATAAGATACATTGTATCTCACCACATTTAAAATCCTATCAAGATGAAGTTTGGGATTTTCTTATAAATTTTTATACATTCTATATTGTGTCCATTCCTAGATTAAAGAATGCAGCGGCTGATTTACTAGCTACCTATGCTACAAGGCTAGTACCTTCTAATAATAGATGCTCTATTGAATTACTTTTCAGGCCTTCTGTTTCAGATATGATCACAAATCTATGGGTTTTTGACGATGATCAACAAATTTTGGAATGCTTGATGAATAATGAGACTTTTAAAGGAGCAATAATAGATGATGAAGAACATCAAACAGAATTAAAATTTGGGAACTTTATTCCTAAGGGAGTGAGGACCTTGGAATTAATGTTTGACTTAAACAACAAGTTTAGAAATCCAACGAATGTCAATACTCATAGCTCATCCTTGCAATTTGAGCTAATAAATTTGGGGACTGAAGCTAAACCCAAATATGTAAATTTGGGAAAGTGTTGTTCTCCGGGTGAAATAAGTAAGTTCATTAGTCTGTTCAAACAGTAAAAAGATGTGTTTTCGTGGACATATGAAGAGCTTAAAACTTATGACACAAATATTATACAACATGCCATCCGGATTAAAGCTAGAGTCAAGCCTTACCAACAGCCTTTGAGGAAGATGCATCCAAAGCTGGAACCTTTAATTCAAAGTGAAGTGAAAAAATTGTTCGATGCTAAAATCATATTCAAAGTCAGACATTCGAAATGGGTTTCTAATTTGGTGCCAGTAAGGAAAAATTCAAGAGAAATCAGGCTCTGTGTAGATTTCAGAAACCTAAATTGTGAGTCAGATAAAGACAACTATCCAGTCCCACCCATGGAGCAAATACTGCAGATGGTTTCAGGTTCTGAATTGTTTTCATTATTAGATGGATTCTCTGGCTATAATCAAGTATTATTAGCTGAAGAGGATAGGCTTAAAACTACATTCAAAACCAAGTGGGGAACTTTTGCATACAGGAGAATGCCCTTTGGACTTGTTAATGCTGGAGCTAGTTTCTAGAAGGCCATGTATATATATTTCCATGATATGATTGGTCGTAGTGTTGTGGTATATCTCGATGATGTCACAATATTTTCAAAAAAGAGAGAGGAACATGCATTCCATCTGAAACAAATTTTTGAGCATTGTCGGAAATATGGTATTTCACTAAATCCTAAGAAATGCGTGTTTGCAGTCACGGAAGGAAAGCTACTGGGTCATGTGGTTTCTAAGAAAGGGATCTCCATAGACCCAGAAAGTATTAAATCCATAGAAAAGATTACTTTACCCCATAACAAAAAGGGAATGCAATCATTTATGGGGACCATAAATTTTTTGCGGAGGTTTGTACCATATTTTGCTCAAATTGTCAAACCTTTGCAGCAAATGGTTAAACAAAGTGTACAATTAAAATGGACTGATGTAGAGAAGAATGTATTTAGTAAGATAAAAAAATCTATTGCTCATGCACCATCACTCAAAATTAAAAATTTCGAAAAGGATTTCATTCTGTACACTTTTGCTTCCAATGATTCGTTGGTAGCGGTGCTCACACAAAAGGAAGATGGGGGAGATGAGTATCCCATATCATTTATGAGCACTGGTCTGCAGGGAGCTGAATTGAATTATCCAGCAGTTGATAAACAAGCTTATGCAATTTTTAAAGTGGTAAAACAATTCAGGCCATATATACTTAAGAATCGCACTAAGGTAATAGTTCCACACCCATTTGTAAGATCTCTTTTTGTACAAAAGGAATTAGGAGAAGGAAGAGGCAACTGGGTAACCTTCTTACAAGAATATGATCATGAGTTCAAACTAGCATCCATAGTAAAAGGACAAGGATTGTGTAAACTAATGGCTAAAGGTAAAGACAATGAAGAAAATAATTGGGATAATGAAGCTAAGTTACATATGGTGGATAATGTACCACGACCTAGTCCATTACCTTCAAGAAGGATATTTGGAAGAACATTGGAATTCCAAACAACAAAGAGAATTACATCTTAAATTAGCTCCATATCAGATAATTGATGGAGTATTATTTAGAAATAATTATGATGAAGTTTTTCTCAGATGCTTAGAGAAAGAAGATGCAAATAAGGTCATGAAAGAATTGCATGATGGGCCTACTGGAGGTCATTTTTTCAGAGATACAATGCCCATAATATTCTTAGAGCCGGATATTACTGGCCTACACTGTTTAAGGATGCTCATGCTCATGTCAGAAAGTGTGATGCTTGTCAAAGAAATGGTGGAAGACAAGCTAAAGTAGTCGGACCTTTAAAACCAGTGATGATAACAAAACCATTCGAACAATGGGAAATTGATATTATTGGAGAGATAAACCCAAATTCTTCCTTGTAGCACAAGTATATTTTGATGGCAACTGACTACTTCACCAGATGGGTCGAGGTTATTCCGTTACACAAAGTAAATGAAGATGCAGTCATGGATTTATCACAAGATCACATTATGACCAGGTTTGGGTTTCCAATTTCCATGGTTTTTGATAATGCTACTTACTTTTCTTCTATTAGATTAATTGCATTTGCTAATGAAAGAGGAATCAAGTTGCATTATTCTGCAAACTATTACCCACAAGGAAATGGTTTGGCATAATCTACAAATAAAAATTTGATTAGAATTCTAAAGAAAACCATAATATAAATTAGAGAAGATGGCATTTAGAGTTACCTAATGCTCTTTGGTTTGATAGAGTCACACCCAAGAATTCCTTAGGTGTGTCACCATACACTCTTGTTTATGGAAAAGAAGTTATTCTTCCTCCCAACATTTTGTTACCATCTTCCATAATAGATCAGGAATCTAGAGGTACCGATAAAGAAATCCTACAGATCAGAATCTATAATTTTTTAAAGTCGGAAGAGTCTAGGTCCACTAAAGAAAGATTTAAGCATCAACAAAAAGTAGTGAAACATTGGTTTGATAAGCATAAAACTGGGAACAAAGAATTTGAAGTAGGAGACTTGGTTCTTAAGTGGGATCATCCGCACGATGAAAAGGGAAAGCACACTAAGTTTCGACAGTTATGGGCAGGCCCTTTTCAAATTGTAGCAAAGCTTGGCCCCTCAACTTACAAATTGCAAGACTTACATGGGTGGGAAGAGAACTTACCAGTTAACGGTTTAGTTCTCAAACCTTATTTTTCTTGATTTTTTCGTTTTGGTTGTCTTGTACATAAATAAAATGATTGGTTTATTTTGTATTTTGAATATTTTTGTTCTTGTGTTAACTAGGGTTTGATTGATCATAATAAAGAAGCACAACTTTTGGTTGCATGGAGTTCATCAGAATTTTGGAATAACTAAAATCCTTGATTACAAGACTATGTACTATTATTTTATTTGAAAGAACTTCTTCTGGTTTAGCAGTTTTCCTAAATGGTTATGAACACATTGAAGTCCTACTTAATACTTGTAAAATAACTCATGATCAAAGGGTCTGGAATACTATTTCGAGGCTCCATCCATCTCACATTAAAAATGTCTTAGTGGGTGACAGCAAAAGACCCATGGAGAGGAAGCATGGTAAACAGTATATTACATTTAAATGATTCCATGCCAGGAATTGAAAACCAAAAGGAAAATAAGAGTCAAAATCTCCTAAGAAAGCAATATGTATCAAAACAAAGTACTGAACCATATTAGTACAAGATTGCCAAAGTTCTTCTCTGTCCGTGAGCTGAAAATTAAATACATCTCTCACACAAAAGGACACTATGGATAGAAGAGATTGAATTAAAAATTTCAGAAAGGAGGCATAAAGGAGGACTCAAAAGAAGACAAAAGTCCAAAAGCACAAAAGTGCAAAATGGCATGGGAATGAGGAACAAACGAATATTTCTGTTTACCATATGTTACAATCCTGTGGTGTCTAAGCTGGAAGCTACTAGAAGACAGTGGAAAAAAATGAAACTCATATTCCTGGCCTCAAAAGAGTTATCTAGACTTTGAAATTTTGGTTCCCATTTTCCCTAAATTGGACTATCATCAATGATTAAAGTGCATATATAATGCCATTTGGGAAATCTAGATATCTTGAAGAATTCAGCATGTTGGTATTATACAAGTGATCTAGAATTTAGAACTTCAACAAGATTGAGTTTTCAAAAAATGAAAAACCAAAAAATTACTTAATTCACTCATTTCAATCCTTATATTCACCATTTTTTTATAATATTATCAATATAAGCTATATAAAATCAAATTTATATAAAGTTGAAGCATAGCTTCCTAATATTAAACTTAGATTCCTTACATTATTTTATTATTATAATTTTTTAATTTGTATTAATATTTGAGTTGATCAAGGTTTACCTCATCTCATGAACAATAGATGTTGCAAGAAATTTCTTACCTATTAAGTTATCTAATGGCATTATTTGTATGTTGAAATTATTAACCATTTTATTTATAATTTGATAAAGCATATATTGTGCATGTATTGAATTACCATATTAGTAAGAGATTGTCTCCATTTTAGAGTGACCTACAAAGTTATTTAATGATATAGTAGTCAATGTGTTTGTTACTGTAACAAATTTATGTATTGGCATAGTAACTTATTACTTCCCAATCTTGATAACGGGTGGCTAGAACATGGGGAATTTTTCTTAACTTCAAGAAACAACAAGAATTGGAAATGCCTAGGAATTGGGTGAAACCTCTAATACCATGAAAAATTATTAGCTCATATAGTCACTGCAATATTGAACCTGTGGATGAGGACACTACCCCTAATCATATTTAGAATATTGACTAGAAAAACAATTAGTAACATATCCACAGCAACAACATGGAAAACTAAGTCATACTCTATTTTATTTTCTTCCCTTTATATGTATTGTCGAGTACGGATCTAGAACTTAGAACTTCAACAAGATTGAGTTTTCAAAAAATGAAAAACCAAAAAATTACTTAATTCACTCATTTCAATTTATATATTCACCATTTTTTTACAATATGATCATTATAAGCTATATAAAATCAAATTTATATAAAGTTGAAGCATATCTTCCTAAGCTTAAACTTAGATTCTTTACATTATCTTTTTTATTATAATTTGTAATTTGTATTAATATTTATTACCTATTAATTTATCTAATGGAATTAATTGTATGTTGAAAGTATTAACCATTTTAATTATAATTTGATAGAGCATATATTGTGCATGTGTTGAATTACCATATTAGTAAGAGATTGTCGCCATTTTAAAGTGACCTAGAAAGCTATTTAATGACATAAAAGTCAATGTGTTTGTTATTATAACAAATTTATGTATTGGCATAATAACTTAGTAATTCTCAATCTTGATAATGGGTGGCTAGTACATGGGGGGTTTGGCTCAACTTCAAGAGACAACAAGAACTGGAAATGTCTAGGAATTAGGTGAAACCTCTAATACCATGAAGATGTATTAGCTCCTATAGTCATTGTAATATTGTACTTTTGGATGATGACACTACCCCTAATAATCTTTAGAATATTGACTAGAAAAATAATCAATAACATATCTACGAGAAACAACATGGAAAATTAGGTCATACTCTATTTTATTTTCTTCCCTTTATATGTATTGTCTATTGTATGCCTTAGGACATTTTTTTCAAGTATAGAGCACAATAGGTACTTAGGCACTTCACTTTTTCCCTTCATTTTATGGGATTATTATGAGCCCACAAGTTTCTACATGTTTTGGACATTGTTAACTATCAATTATTACTTTGGATTATGTTGATTGGTTAAGCCTAGATTCCTTTTTATAATATAAATATAATCATCTAACATTTAAAGAAATATTCATTATTCAGTACTATATTTTATGATATGTGGTTGGCACTATTTTAGAGCCAACAAGAGAAAATATTGTATTGGATAAAGTCTAAGTATACCAATTAAGGTAAAAAATAATTATTAATTAGAATATAAATTTTATAGTACAATTGGTTTTTTTTCAAATACATGAAGAAAGAGGGAAAACCCATTCTAGTTATTGCAAGTGTCCAATATTTATTTTTGAAATGTTTGAACATATTACATTGAAAAAACATTTAGTAGCTACTCCCATAGTAAAGTTTTTATAGACAAAGTATATAATATGTTGTCTATCCAGTATTTATTTTTGAAATGTTTGAACATATTACATTAAAAAACACTAATTAGCTATTCCCATAATAAATTTTTTATAGACAATCTATAATATGTTGCTTGTAAGTGCTTTACGGGACTTCATTAACCAAGTTTGATGGATCGAGAAGTGTGGTACATTTGAAATCAATGAATTAGAATAGAAACATTGAAGTGCATTTTTGTTTCTTACAAATACAAAAGTGAAAACCCACTAAACTTATTAAAAGTCCATTTAACAATCAATTTTTTTTATAAGTGTCTGTGTGTCATTTAACAATCAAAATATTTAGTAAGTATTTGTGTGTCATTTAACAATCAAAATCAAATTATTATGAACTTTTATTGGTAATTTTTACTGGCAACATTTTACAGATGTCAAAAGAAAATATTTTATAAGTCTAGGCATGTTTTTTAATGATCAAAATAAATAATTTTGTTATGAATTGGAATAGAAACAAAGTAGTACAGTTTAATTTATTTTATTATAATATTTATTCATGAAGTGTTTGAATGTATTATATTGAAAAGAATACGAATTAGCTAGCCCAACATTATCGTTTTAATAGATCGTATCTAGAAGATGACGCTTTTAAATGTATTATTGAACTTGATTATCCAAGTTTGATGGAGTGAGAAGTTATGTCGATCTAGACAAAGCATTGAAATTTGTAATTTCCATGTTAAATATTGTTTGGTGTTTGAACGTATTACATTGAAAACAATGCTAATTAACTCCAATATAGTTTTAATATGCCAAATTAACTCCAATATAGTTTTAATAGGCCAAAACTAGAAGATATTGATTTTGAGTGCATTATTGAACTTGATTATCCAAGTTATGGGAGAAGTTATGTTAATATAAACAAATCATTGAAAGTTTAATATTTCATGGTGTCATGTAATTTGCATGAAGTATCGTCATATGAATACATTGCAATTTAAACAAAATTTTCATATTTGTACCAAATAATATAAAACTCCTCAAATTAATTTGAATAGAATATTCAATATACAAGAAAAATTGAAAAATATTTCTTCATGTATTAATTGGTCCTCCAAAGAACAAAATTACATCCATGAATCATCTCCACCTAATCTCATGTTATTCGTTCAAGTAGGTCAAGGACAGCTTGTACACCATGTTTATTTATCTTAGCCTTCTTGCAATATTCTTTCTTAGCCATCCATGCCCAAACTATGGTATCAATTGGAATAGATCCAAGCTCTATGTCATCAGGATTTGGTACCCAATATTCTTCTAATACTTTTCCATTGTATTTCCCTGAACCGAGCTTCCACCAATCAACTTTAACATGAAGAGTATCACTTTCATCATCTTGAAATATATCTGAGGTGGATTTTTCCATCCAAATAATCTCCCCTTCATCCTCATTTCCCGATCTAACTAGCAACATCTTTCCTTTCTCGACATCATTAATAGGGTTGAATGTTGTCTTTGGCTTATTGCAATTGGGTCCAACATACACGGTTTCACCTATCATAGTATCAAAATCCCCATCCATAATATTTGAGATTGCATGGAGTGCTTTATGACCAACATCTGGAGTTTGCCTT
>LPNX010222045.1:196961-210618 GCA_001517045.1 Pseudotsuga menziesii | reverse complement strand
TTGTAATAGCTAAAAAGGGTATGGCATCATTTTGTTGTGCAAATTAAACATTGTTCCCCACCATTTAGTCCCCACCGCCAAAAGGGACTTTACATATAAACTATGATGGAGCTACAAAGCGTAATCAAAACAAGATTGGTTATCAATGTATATAATCTTAATACAAACACAAAACTATTCTTAGAAAAACTTGTAAAAATGTCTAAAAATTTTCCATACTTAAGAACTTGTAATAGTATTGAAGGTAGTTATTAAGTAGGTTAGAATCCAACCATGATCGATCATGCAAGTTTGTATAATCATGGAACTTGTCATAGTATTGAAGGGAGTTATTAAGTATGTTGGAATCGAACCATGATTGATCATGCAATTTTGTATAATCATGGAACTTGTAATAGTATTGAAGGTAGTTATTAAGTAGGTCGGAATCCAACCATGATTGATCATGCAAGTTTGTATAATCATGGCTCACTGAGATTTATTTTTTGTATCAATTGTTCAAAGTAAATTCAAATATCCTTGATTGGAGTCATCCCTATTTTAAGTACTCCCAAAAATATTTATTTGGTGTCATCTAAACCTATATCGTAGATTAGTGAAGAATAACATCTATATGGAACTAGAGTAATACAAAATCCCAAGCAATGCTACTTGATGTCACTATTAGTATACTAATACATAGTAGAAGTTTTTCGAATTATAAGCAACTGTTAGCTTAGCGACTACTAGCTTTCCTTCTAGCATAAGCACACATGCTTATGCTAGAAGGAAAGCTAGCACTCATTAGCTTTCCAATAGAAAAACCCTAGGCATGATGATTGGTGGTTGCTAGGTTATACCTTGATCTTGTGCCATGTGCTCTATTTTGAAATAAGCACATGGCACAAGATCAAGGAAAGCTAGCGACTGCTAGCTTTCCTTCTAACCTAAGCATTTCCTTGTGGCATAAGCACACATGCTTATTCTAGAATGAAAGCTAGTAGTCGCTAGCTTTCCAATAGAAAAACCCTTGGCATGGTGATTGGTGGTTGCTAGCTTATACCTTCAGCTTGTGCCATGTGCTCTATTTTGAAAGAAGCACATGGCACAAGATCAAGGAAAACTAGCAACTGCTAACTTTCTTTCTAACATAGGCATTTCCTTCTAGCATAAGCACACATGCTTATGTTAGAAGGAAAGCTATCAGTCGCTAGCTTTCCAATAAAAAAACCCTATCCATGGAGATTGCTGGTTGCTAGATTATACCTTGATCTTGTGCCATGTGCTCTATTTTGAAATAAGCACATGGCACCAGATCAAGGAAAGCTAGCTTTCCTTCTAACATAAGCATTTTCTTCTGGCATAGGCACACATGCTTATGCTAGAAGGAAAGCTAGTAGTCGCTAGCTTCCAATAGAAAAACCCTGGGCATGGTGATTAGTGGTTACTAGCTTATACCTTGAACTTGTGTCATGTACTCTATTTTGAAAAAAGCATGTGGCACAAGATCAAGGAAAGCTAGGGACTACTAGCTTTCCTTCTAACATAAGCATTTCCTTCTTGCATAAACACGCATGTTGATGCTAGAAGGAAAGGTAGCAGTTGTTAGCTTTCCAATAGAAAACCATGAGCATGGTCATTGGTGGTTGCTAGCTTATACCTTGAGATTGTGCCATGTGCTCTATTTTGAAATAAGCACATGGAACAAAATCAAGGAAAGCTAGTGACTGCTAACTTTCCTTCTAGCATAAGCATTTCCTTCTAGCATAAGAACACATGCTTATGCTAGAATGAAATCTATCAGTCGCTAGCTTTCCAATAGAAAAACTCTAGCATGGTGATTGGTGGTTGCTTGCTTATAACTTGATATTTTTCCATGTAATCTATTTAGAAATAAGCACATGGCACAAGATCAAGGAAAGCTAGCAACTGCTAGCTTTCCTTCTAGAATAAGCACACATGCTTATGCTAGAAGGAAAACTAGCAGTCGCTAGCTTTCCAATACAAAAACCCTGGCCATCGTGATTGGTGGTTACTAGCTTATACCTTGTTCTTGTGCCATGTGCTCTATTTTGAAATCAGCACATGGCACAAGATCAATGAAAGCTAGCGACTATTAGCTTTCCTTTGAGCATAAGCATTTCCTTCTAGCATAAGAACACATGCTTATGCTAGAAGGAAAGCTAGTAGTCACTAGCTTTCCAATAGAAAAACTCTGGCATGGTGATTGGTAGTTGCTAGCTTATACCTTGATCTTGTGCCATGTGCTCTATTTTGAAATAAGCACATGGCACAAGATCAGAAAAACCTAGCAACTGTTAGATTTCCTTCTAGCATAAGCACACATGCTTATGCTTGAAGGAAAGCTAGCAGTCACTAGCTTTCTAGTAGAAAAACCCTGGACATGGTGATTGGTGGTTGCTAGCTTATACCTTGAGCTTGTGCCATGTAATCTATTTTGAAATAAGCACATGGCACCAGATCAAGGAAAGCTGACGATTGCTGGCTTTCCTTCTAAACTAAGCATTTCCTTCTAGCATAAGTAGACATGCTTACGCTAGAAGGAAAGCTAGCAGTTGCTAGCTTTCCAATAGAAAAACCCTAGCCACAGTGATTGGTGGTTGCTAGCGTAAACCTGGAGCTTGTTCCATGTGCTCTATTTTGAAATAAGCACATGGCACTAAATAAAGGAAAGCTAGCGACTGCTAGCTTTCCTTCAAGCATAAGCACACATGCTTATGCTTGAAGCAAAGCTAGCAGTTGCTTGTTTTCCAATAGAAAAACCCTGGCCATGGTGATTGGTGGTTGGTAGCTTATACATTGATCTTGTGCCATGTAATTTATTTTTAAATAAGCACATGGCACAAGATCAAGGAAAGGTAGCGACTGCTAGCTTTCCTTCTAGCATAAACATTTCCTTATAGCATAAGCAAACATGCTTATGCTAGAAGGAAAGCTAGCAGTTGCTAGCTTTCTAATAGAAAAACCATGGTCATGGTGATTGGTGGTTGTTGGCTTAGGCCTTGATCTTGTGCCATGTGATCTATTTTGAAATAAGAGCATGGCACAAGATCAAGGAAAGCTAGCAACTGTTAGCTTTTCTCCTAGCATAAGCATTTTTTCTAGCATAAGCACGCATGCTTATGCTAGAAGGAAAGATAGCAGTCTCTAGCTTTCTAGTAGAAAAACCCTAGTCATGGTGATTAGTGGTTGCTAGATTATACCTTGAGCTTGTGCCATGTGCTCTATTTTGAAACAAGCACATGGCACCAGATCAAGGAAAGCTAGTGACTATTAACTTTCCTTCTAGCATAAGCATTTCCTTCTAACATAAGCACACATGCTTATGCTAGAAGGAAAGCTATTAGTCGCTAACTTTCCAGTAGAAAAATCTTGGTCATGGTGATTGGTGGTTGCTAGCTTATACCTTGTTCTTGTGCCATGTGCTCTATTTTGAAATCAGCACATGGCACAAGATCAAGGAAAGCTAGTGACTTCTAGCTTTCCTTTGAGCATAAGCATTTCCTTCAAACATAAGTACACATGCTTATGCTAGAAGGAAAGCTAGCAATTGCTAGCTTTTCAATAGAAAAACTCTGGCATGGTGATTGGTAGTTGCTAGCTTATACCTTGATCTTGTGTCATGTGCTCTATTTTGAAATAAGCACATGGCACAATATCAAGGAAAGTTAGCAACTGTTAGATTTTCTTCTAGCATAAGCACACATGCTTATGCTTGAAGGAAAGATAACAGTCGCTAGCTTTCCTGTGGAAAAACCCTGGGCATGGTGATTGGTGGTTGCTAGCTTATACCTTGACCTTGTTCCATGTGATCTATTTCGAAATAAGCAGAAGGCACTAGATCAAGGAAACCTAGTGATTGCTAGCTTTCCTTCCAACATAAGCATTTCCTTCTAGCATGAGCACACATGCTTATGCTAGAAGGAAAGCTAGCAGTTGCTAGCTTTCCAATAGAAAAAACCTGGCCACGGTGATTGGTGGTTGCTAGCTTAAACCTGGAGCTTGTGCCATGTGCTCTATTTTGAAATAAGCACATGGCACAATCTTCTCACGCCAGAAGAATCTCAGTGGCTATATCAACTTGCTCCAAACCATCAGAAATGAAGCAGGACTACTCTTCCCAAATTAGCTGAACATACTTCATTGGTTTTATGAAATCAATAATATAAGGAAACTTGATACATTGAATCAAAAAAGCATAAGAAATCAAACATAAAATAAGGTTGTCATATTTAATTGGTTCAAAAATACAATGAAGGACAATTTCAATCTTTACAATGCTTCCCCTATTCCTAGGAAACCATGAGTGTTCCCCAACTCAATTTATTATCTATACATGCAAACATCCTAAGCGAATCCTTTTCTATTTCCCTAAATTTCCCTTTAAACCCATTTCCTTGTGTGTTAGTCGGAAGGTGAATCGATTTAATGGTTGATATAATAATTTGTCTGAATTGATTCCCATTTTGAGGGCATGTCCACAAGAGGTTGCCCAATATCCTAGTGATACGTGTACATTCGATTTTAACTGGGGTAAATGGTCAACAACTTTTGTAGCTTGTTTTTCCACTTATAAAAAAAATTCACGAAATGGAAATATTTTTTGGTTGATGCGGGTTGCCAAAAGTTCTAGATCTATAAACTACAGTAAAGGAATGAATGCCAAAGCAATTGTAGGGGAAGCGCTTGAACACAGTTCCACTCAGTAAGAAGTCCGATTATACAACGATGGAAAAGAAGTTCGATGTGACATCCCCTGAAGGGAAATCCCCTTTGATCTCCTTTTGGTAAGACAAATCGAGCTGCAATGTACAATGGTATCAAGTTGATTCTCCCACTGACGAATCTGGGAAAAAATCCCTGCACAAATCTCTTGGATCACATGGCAAACGTGACTCTCATCCTGGCTGGCCTCTCTATTTAGCCAAGGTGATCCAACCCTCTAGTCATAGCATCTTTGTAGAAGCATTAGTAGCGCCCTGCTCCCTGGTGCGTAAGAATTTAAGATCCCTCTGCTATCCTTCTAAGTCCCGTGGCCTAGTTTTCTCTAGTTCAACTCATCTAGTGTCAAGATCCGCCGATTTTTGGAATCTATGGAGTCTTCTTCAGATTCAGGACCTATGATTGATGAAAGGCTGGATACTCTAGAGCATGCGATGGATAGCCTCAAGATGCAAACAGATAGTCAAGATCAGCGACTGCAAGAAACCAAGGTGGCTGGAGAACAGAGTTGGAACCTACTCAATGAAGACATCAAGAAGCTCCGAGCAGATCTCTCAGCCTCTCTGGAAAACATGGAGGAATTTAAGGAAGATGTGCAAACAGACTTTAAAGATAATGCAAATACACATGGGGACTTTGGCAAGCGAATCTGTGCTCTGGAGCAGTCGGTCAACAAGCTTCTTGCGAAAATGGAGAAGTGATCTTCATAAAAATGGCCTCCTCTTCAAAGCTATCTTATTCTAGTCTTACACTTCGGCATATAAGAAGCATCTCCTCTCTGTTTTTATGAAGCGTTTCTCTTTTGCTTTTCTTTCCAGACTCAATCTTCTGTTATCTGTTTGCATAAGTATTGTTGTAACCATTAGCTACTATGATCAAGCCGTTGGGCAAGGATGGATGATTCCCTCACGAGGAACCAAGAATCTTGGCCAGCAATGCTGGTATGGAAATTGTCAAAGTACTCTGTAGCTGATTTGCAGAATCTAATCTAATCTATCCCAATGTTTTGGTAAAAAAAAACGTGAGCATGGAAATTGACCAGTCACATGAAAATTGACCAGGAAAAGGCATCACTATCAAATATAGACATCTCAACTCAAGTTATAGGTGTTTCTTGTCAGTTTCTAGCACCGTTTTATAGTTCGGTGGCTTCAAGTTTCTTATTGCATTCCCCGTCTCCAGATTGTCAATTTCAACAAATAACCTTCGCAAAGCTCATAATCGAAAAATGGGAAATTTATAGTAGTCGTATGGTTTGTGGAAAAAAAAATGACAGCTACAAAGTGAAAACCTACTATTTGAAAAAGGTAACGCTTAGGAAGGGGTTTAAAAATGAAATTGTTTTGGACAATGGCGTTTTCTGTCTCTATTTTTTACTATTTTTAGATCGCTTCTGCTAGCAGAGCCTGAAACCCATCTCATGAGCATAGTTGTTTACAAGCTCTTGGATAAATTGCAGGCAGACGTCGAGCAGAACTACCGTAAATATTTTCAAGAATTTGCAGGAAGACATCCAATTTTTCAGGAAGACATCGAATGTTCTGAGAGAATTGAGATTAAAATGTGGCGATGGTTTTTTTTTTCGGGGTTCATCTCTAGGTTATGGCACCGTATACAAACTGTCTACAATAAAAAGGTTTTTTTTCTCTCATTTTCAAACCAGTCTACCTCTGGACTAACCAAGGAAAATTCTCCTCTGAGGTTCAGATGAGAGACATATAAATTTTTTAAACCTTCCAAAATTTTATATTAATTTTAGTTGTTAGTTAATAATATTAAATTTAATTATATAATTTTCTTTAAACCTTATAAAATTTCATATTAATTGTTAAACTATCCATAAACAGTAAATGTAATTTTGTAAAATCAATTCTTTTATTTCATTTCCTTGTTTTTTATTGTATCTTCCTTAAAACTATGCATAAGCCCATTAGAGTTTCGTTATCATTAAGCAATGAGGTGGTTAGGATTGCATTAACATATAGAATAGGGTTCAAAACCCTCCTTGGGAATGATTGTAAATATAGCCTTGTAAATATAAGAAGTATCTCTCACAAAACAAAACTATGGATATTAGTTCTTGTTGGTCAGTTTTTGGATGATAGATGAATGAATAATATTTAATATCTTAGATGTAATACATTTGGCCTTCTTTCTTATGGTACTTTCCAAAATTTTATGTCCTTTATTAAGGTTGCTTAGAATTTTTATTCCAAAATGTAGATGATTTTAAGAGGCTATTGGTAAGGCTTAGAAATGAAAATGATGCCCATAATTTTTGCAATAGTAGACATTATTTTTTTATGCCTAGTTTCATAGGGAGGACTTTACTATAGTCTTGATAATTCCTGTGGGTTTAGGTGGATCTGAAGTACTATTCATTGGTGGTTCTTAAAGAAAGTAAAGTCTCTTTTAGAAAGTATCTTAAGTTGAATATGGTATTTCTACACTTACGTGCAATCATTGTGGTGAAAATCCTAGCAGTAATGAGCCCAAGGTAATGTCCTATGGATGGATGACCTTGCAAAAGGGAAGGCATTATTTCACTAATCCTTTGCACTATTTGTGATTAAAGTTTTGATGTGTGTGATTCCACTCTTATGGTCATTTGGATCCACTTTGGATCAAGAGCATGACTTTCATTTTGAAAGAAGGTTTAAGTTAGGAAAGATTGCTCCAATAGATTCGATAAACTCTACAAGAAGGTATGGACGGTTTAGTTAGTGGTAGAGGGTTTCAACCCCTATAAGGGTGAGCTAGACAAGGATAGAACTGACCTAGGATCCTCCATATGTAGATGATGCCCAGTATTTTGACATTGATATTTCACTGCCCTTCTCCCCAACAGACACCACCCCAACTGCAATCTCAGAAGACAATCATAGCGAAGATGAATTTGAGTTCAACTTCTCTCTTTGTAACACAAATCCCCCAAACACAAATCACTACATTTCTACTATAGATAACTTGTTTTACCAGGGCCAGCTGCTTCCCCTCCAATTAATTCCTACACCTCTTGAACATGGCATTAGTATTATGGATATGCATGCCCCTCTGGACTCTTCTAGTAACGTCCCTGCAAGAATCAAAACCCATTGCATCACCAAGTTGAAGATATCTTTGTTTGGATTCAGAAAGTCGACTGAACATGACATGGATTTGCGGTCTCCTTGTGCTGAATATGCAGGTACTGGTATTGTTATGGGCTCTCCTGTTTCGAAGAAGAATAAATTCTTTGCTGTGAAACTAAAGGTGGTGGAAGTACCGCTGGTGTCTCTTTTCAGTAGACAAAATTCTATAATTGCCAAGAGAGATGACAATAATCATGGGTTTCAAAAGAAATCAGAGTCGTTTGATGATGGAGAAGGTCAGTCTTCTAAAAATATGGATAGAGATAACAAGAGAGGCAAGGAGATTGTTCAAAAGTATGTGAAGAAGATCAGGCTTTTTTATGTTAAAATTTTACAGAGGTCTAATGATAAAATAAGGTCTAGAGATGTGGAGAAACCAGAAGATAGAAATAGATAGAAAAATAGCAGATGTCAGAGTTTAGAGAGAAGTGACAAGCATATGTCATTCTCATATTTCTCTGGTAACCTGAAGATGGTTTACAAGGAAATTTTGGGTAAAGGGAAACAACAAGCTTCTGATATGCAGCAACATTTTCCTAACAGCTGCTACCATAGTGAAAGCACATTGATGGAGTTACAGAGTACCATCCAAGGAGCCATTTCCCATTGCAAGGAGTCCAATTACATTCATGATGGCGAGTAGGTTGGTAGCAACCCTAATATGTCCGTACTGCCAAATCCTCTTATTGTTTTTGCAATGGTGCTTGCTGAGGCTTATAGGGATTCCTCTTCTTGTTTTGTATGCTGATTTTGATAGCCATTCCTCTTATGTTTTCAGTGTTCACAGTGATCCCTGTAGATCCTAAAAGGCATCACTGCTTATCACTCTTATTCCTTTTGCAATGGTCTCTGTTGGAGCAACATTGAAAATGCATAAAATAATCTTTAATTTTAATGTTTTCACTTTCTTCCATGGCTTCTACCCTGCTTCAAACTAGGCCTTCTCTTCTCTAACTGGTTATTAGAATTGTTTAGAAGTCCTGGTATTATTTTTGTGTGATATTTCAAATTTGAACTCCAGTAAGTATACTCCATTAGCAATGGACTAAACGCTTCTCAATTTCTTTGATTGCAGACACCCCAAACTATCCAAATTTCAGATGCTTGGATGATACGTAGAAGAGGGTTCTTATGGAGGAATACAGCAAGGTTATTGCTCCAAGTTCCATTGAATACCTGCAATTGTTTTTCCGACAAAGTCATAGAAAGATGTATTCGATCTTCAAAGGAAACCGGATAATTAGAAGCATAGAAGAGTGTGAATATCACTTGTTTTGACAGGTCCATTATTATCTGTCATGTGTTCAAGGTTTGTCAACATTGTATATATAATATATCTTGATTTTCATGTCTCCACTATGCTTTAATTTAATATGCAATGTTCTTAATACACAGTTGTTCATCCTATTTTGATTGAAGATGAAGTTTTTAAGATCTAAATCTTAGCCTCTAGATTAAATTTGTTCATCCTATGAAATTTTTAAGATCTAAATCTTAACCTCTATCAAATTCGAGGGAGATTAAATTTTTTAAAGCGTAAAAATCATTTTTTAGTGTAATACTGAACTTAGATTTGGATGAGACTCTCAATACAATAAGCTGCAAATTATTTGAGCGTGACAGTTTCTTCGATTCACAAAGGGTGGCATTGAATTATCCTTCTTGTATTCTCAAGTGGGTATGTAATACATTTATGCTGCATTTGACTTGTAAGATTGTTTGCTATTGTGATCAATTAACTCTAAATTTGATTTCTGCTATTTTTGCTCGTTAATGGATCTGCTAGTTTCATTTTGAATCGATTCTCAGCAACTGTGTCTGGCAGGAATAAAAACACACCATACAAGCACGAGGAAAGGCACAATACATTTCTCTCTCATGTTGAGACTTGAATTTGGTTTAATTGTAGTAATCTTTTCATAGATCTTTGTTGGGCCAAGCCCAACCAAAGCATTTCTCTTCAGGTTGATTACAATGTTTTTTCACACTTGCTGCAAGATGATCCCAAACTAAATTAAGCATTACATTCATATCGATGCTTGACTTGCCGTGGTTTAGACATCATGAAGATCAGAAGAAAATTAAAAACAATTTTTTCCTTTTCCTTCAACTGCTTCGAATTATCCTATGTCGAATGCATATACAGTGAAGAGATTGAAAGAAGTGTCAATGTTGCAGTTCTTCAAGTGAATTACAGTGAAGAAATGAAGAAATTAAAAGAGGTATCAATGTTGAAGTTCTTGATTCAGCGATGAACATGAACTGGAACTTTTGCCCTAATTAAAATCAATGGTTATGATGTAACTATTCACAGATCATAAATAATTTCAATGATGACACCAAGTAACATGCGATGGCATCATCACCAAGTCAGGTGGACCGTGGCAGTCTGGCAGCCATTGAATAGTGCAATATTAAATCGGTAATGGTCTTCCACTGTTACACGATATTAGAGCCTACATCTACATATGCTTATGCAAGATTTTGACGGGTGAGCTGCACATCTAAACGTCAAATCGACGGGTTGAACATTTTTATCCCTATCCATTTTGACATTCGCAATTTATGAAAGATAGTCAAATACGTTTTAAAACTGAAAAAACGTCTTGTAGCAGGTCAAATTCCAGGCCTTCCTTCACCTATTGCCTAGGTTTATTTGCCAAGTCTGGCATTTCACACCCACCTTGGATTTGATATTCATAACGAATATATATATTCACACAGGGACTGAAATATGTATACTCAGCCTTGCTAAAAGATCAAACGCTCGAACGACAATTCTGGAGCAATAGACATGTATTCATGGGAAGTTGACCATTGTGAATCGGTGGAAGATAGAACGCTACCACATATGGCTACAATTTTTCTCTATCAACAACATAAAATTGTTTTGACAATAGCAAATGGAAATCGTTGCCAATCGATTGTCTACCCTTCGCATTATAATTGATCAATCAACCATTGTTTGTACTTAGAATTAATCTATACCTAATACCACAAACGAAGCAACATCTCCCTGATACTACCATCACTATATATAGGTAAATTCAAGCATTCGACAAAAGAAATTCTCTTATAACTCAAGACAGGTAATAAGATAGTAATAAAACTAGGGAGAAAGGCGATGCTACCTAGAACAACAGACTTCCAACCTAAAGCATATCTTTCCAGGTTTATGGGCCCACCATGCTTCTGATCCTCGGACCTGTGGGTTATGGGCGATCGTATTCTCCTCAAATGCACAGATCGCACCCTTGCACAGCAATCACTCTCTCTACAAATGCACAGATCGCACAGATACTCGATCTGCCCCGGACGCAGCATGCACAGCCGTGTTTTTATAATACCTACAGGGATGCCTTTAATGCATAGGTAAAATGCACTGGAAATGCATGGCTATGAAGCACTTTAACGCACAGAAATTTGCCCTCTATGCTAACGCACTGAGTGTAGCACTTAATGCACAGGAACGCACAGGAAATGCATGGCTATGAAGCACTTTAACGCACAGAAATTTTCCCTCCATGCTAACGCACTGAGTGTAGCCTTTACGCACAGGAAATGCATGGATATCTAGCACTTAACGCATAGAAATTCGCCCTCCATGCTAACGCACTGAGTGTAGCCTTCATGCACAGGAAATGCATGGCTATCTAGCACTTAATGCACAGAAATTCACCCTCCATGCTAATGCACTGAGTGTAGCCTTCACGCCCAGGAAATGCATGGCTATCTAGCAAGACGAACCTGGAGATCCAGCAAGCACGCTTGAACTCTAACAATGGCCTGCATCCTGGGCGGGTTAGATTCAGATTTGAAATTCCCCCTCGTGCGGGTTGAATTCAAGTTTCAAATTTATGTGGATGGTTGGCGGGTTAGATTCAGACTTTCCCTCCTTTATTCAATGTTGTGCCTGTATTCGGTCTTATTTGAATTAAATAAGCATTCTATTTTATGGTGTTCTTTTCAAAATCATCTATCAATTTTTGAATACATTATATTCAATGTCTATTTAATTTAATGTCCAATGCTAAATCTCTAATGTTATCATAACCTATCTCAACTTGAGATTGATTAGACAACAAAAGAAATTAAAAATAAAAACTTATTTTCACTTAAAAATCCACCCTTGAGATGGATATATACTATTTCATTTACATTATGATAATTTAAACAAAGATAAGTATATACTATTTTATTTACATTCTCGTAATTTAAATATAAAATAACTAAAAAATGATTTGTTTATTTTTTTCATATATAAATTTATTTTTTTAAGTCTTTAATTAATATCTATCTATACTACTTTTTAAAATGTGATAATTTAATTTGAAGATCTAAAAAATCAACATGGTTGACATCATTTGTTTTCACATTAGATTTTAGATGTTTAAAACTTTCTTTTCATTTGACCTTACTAACATGTGACACACAATATATATGACATGTCTCTTCCACATTGCAAGTTTCTCACTTCCCTCAATGCATTTATCTATATTTGAGGATTTGTGTTGATTTTCCAATTAAATATCACCATAACCATAGGAATAATGGAAGTCATTGTTCACAAAACCATGTTCATTTTTATGTTAATGTTGATTTTTGGTGCAAATTAAGAGAAATGTGCAACATCCATTTAAGTTAAGGTATTGCATTGAATCAATTGGTGAGATTTTATCACAAAGAACTGATGAAGTTTGAGTTTTAGACATCGTAATTTGGTTCCACTTAATTATGCTCATCAGTATGGCATTCCCTTCCTTCCTTTGCATGCCCTCTTCCTTCCTCTGTCTGCCTTGTAAATGTATGTATGTGTGAATAATAATAATAAATAAATAAAGATGATACCTCTATCTTGTGGCTTCTTGGCATTGTTGTTAACCATTAGCAAGATTTATGTTTTTTACATCTCACTTTGGTTACATAAAGATTGGTACATGTATTGTTAAAAGTTCCAACATATCCTGATCATTATATCGATAGGGGAATCCATAAAGATAATGGTTCACTTAGTTTATCATAATCGTTGATTAGTTGTAGGGTGGTTATGCTTGCTTGTTTGACTTGCCCCTCCCTACTTTAAGTATGTTGATATTATTTATATAACAATATGGGGATGTCCACATATGTCCACAGAGGATTTAATGGTAATGCTTCTAGATTTTCCACTCCCCCGCCCTTGCCATGTCCCACTTTGGTTGTGGAATATGTGATTATACTTGTAATTTGCTCAATTTGCCAATCCCGTACTTCTCACTCATTTATCGACCATTACTCTCTTGACGTCTTCCATTACTCTCTCAACGTCCAACTTCACTGCTTTCTCGATTGAGACACTATCTGGGATGCTATATATTAAGTCCTCTTACTTCACTGCCTTCTCTATTGATGGACTATCTAAGACGCTATAAGACATAAGGAAGAAATATAGAAAAAAGATGAAGAAATTATAAGAAGAAGAGGAGGATGAAGTAGGACAGTAGGCTGCCATTCATCGTTGGTAGAGGAAGTGTGATAATGGAAGAAGTCCGGACAATTTTGACTAGCGCCTTGGTTGCCTTTCAACTCTGCCTTGGATTATGGCAGATCGGTAAGCTCATTATATAAATTGTATATAATTTATATAATAAATTATACATACAAATAACATTTTTAAATGGACTTGTATAAAAACCATGGTTATCAATATGAAATCATGGTAAACCATGGTCAACCATAGGAAACCATATTCAATCACATGCAACCATGGTTTGACCATGTAGTTTAATCATGGTTTCAACATGATTGAACCATGTGGTTTAAAC
>LPNX010222045.1:180794-193830 GCA_001517045.1 Pseudotsuga menziesii | reverse complement strand
ACACCCCAAACATATTAATGAACTCGGCACAAGTCCTCTCTAAATGATTCACATGATATTAATCATATATTTCTCCATAAGTATAGTGAAAACCGACATGTTCAACCGACATGTCTTTTCATTTAAGTCATGACTTTCCATTTCGAGCCTACATGAAATACAATGGGCCGACATAGTAAACCCCTTTTATAAATTAAGGTGGTTTTACTATTAACACTTAGCTAATCCACAATGGGTTCTTTACTACTTAATTGATATTGATTATTAGAAGTATGGATCTCCCCAATGGTTGTTTCTTCATCATTGAAAAATCCAGGAAGTACATCCCATTGGAGATTCACTACTCGTCAATCTTTTTTTCTCTTCGTCTCATTCTCATCCTCCTCTTGATTATTTGTCTCCTTTGTTTAAGAAAGAGGGTTCGTGAACACCCCAAACATATTAATGAACTCGGCACAAGTCCTGATAATTATCAATGTCTTGTTTGTGCTTGAATGCTTATAATTGTTGGCTAGCTTATGTTTAATTGCCGAAGTTTAATGGTTATAATTGTCAATTGGTTATTCCATGCTTCCTCCATTGGTACAAACTATTTATTGTGTTGTTTGGGGCTTCTCGTGATTGAGCTTGACCTCCAACGTAATGCTAAAGGTGTCAACATGAATGTGACATGAATGAACTAAATATTCTGATTCAGAAACAGGAGAATGAGGGTGCTCACCATAGTGGTATAGGGTGAAAATGGAGTGGAAGGATTGGATGACTATTTAGCCACATTACTTATTTTTGGATGACTATTTGCCACATAGACTAAGATCTTCTATAAATGTTGCTTGCCACATGATGTCACGATTTGGTGCAACGTTTCATATATATATATATAACATTTCAACTAGATGGAGCACTATTCCTGTATTGTTGATCAACTTGGCCATGCTGGGCATCTGGATGAGGAAGAGGGCTTTATCAATAAAATTCCATTCAAGCCGAGTGCTTTTGTGTGGGGAACCTTGCTCAGTGCTTGCAAAATTCATGGCAACATGAAGCTGGGAAAGCATGCTATAGAAAAGCTACTAGAGTTAGAGCCACAGGATTCTGCACCATATGTTCTACTGTCAAACATATATGCTTCAGAAAGCAGGTGGGATGATGTAGCAAGAGTATGAAAAATTATGAAAGACAGGGGGATAGTAAAGGAGCCAGGTCAAAGTTGGATTGTTCTCCAAAACAAGGTTCATGCATCCACAAACATAAGATATTTTCGCAACATTGGGGGAACTGATTGTTCAGATAGAGGCAGCAGGGTATGTTCCTCATACAAAATTTGCGCTGCATAAATTAGGGCTAGAAAAGAAGGAAAATAAATTTCTTCTATTTTCCACTGTTGAATTTCTTCTTGGGACAAGATAAAAGAAATCAAACACAGAGATCGGTTCCACACCTCTATGGCTCTCCTGCTCAAGATATTCGTTCCACTGGGAACAATTCTCATCTAGTAAATTCAGCATAGTATCGCTTCTGCACAGTAAAACAACAAGAATCTTTTATTACAAATTGACACAATCTTAATCATTATCATCAAGTAGATATAGAAATTTATCTTCCTAACTTACCTCAGCGCGTAAGGAATATTTCTAACCATCAATGTGGTCGTATCTTCTCTCAGAGGTGTGGAGCCGCTGATTATTTCCTTATCAACAGGAAGGGAGCTCCAACCGCGTCTCTTGAAAATAAAAATACTAAGAGTTTAAGAAAAAAATACTAAGAGTTTAAGAAAATAAAAATACTAAGAGTTTAAGAAAAAATTATGATGAGCATGTTGATTTGGATATGCAAGCCAAATGTGCATTATTTTCATGGGATCCTTTGTGTTTTGGAGATGGTTTTATGGAAGATAAGTTGGATCCATGTCATTAATGAATAAATAATGACACATGAGATCTTATGGATATTCTAGAAGGAAAGGATAATATTGAATTTAAATGTATTTATAAAATTAAATTTAATGAAAAAAGTGGAGTGGAAAAATACAAGACAATGTTTGTGTTGATAGGATTTTTGTAGCAAACTAGTGTGGATTATGGAGAAACCTTGCTCCTAAGAAAAAGGTTGGACACAAACTTTGCTCCTAAGAAAAAGGTTGGGCATAGTTAGGGTAGTTTTGGCTTTAAGAGGCAGCAATAGGTGGGCAATATATTTGATGGATGCAAAGTTATGCTTCTTGAATGATATCTTAGAAGAAGAAGAAGTCTATGTAAACCAAACACATGAGTATGAAAATAGAGGTAAGAGAACATAATTTATAAGCTAGAAAAATCATTGTATGATTTGAAAAGAAGTTCATAGAGCTTGCTGCATCAAAATGATTCAAACTTTCGTAGTAATGGTTTCTGTAGATGTAAGAGTGAGCCCACTTGTACACCAACGCATGTCATCAAGATAATATTATGATTTTTTTTCTTGATGTTGATAATATTTGATACATGCAATTTAATAATATATTATTTCAAATTAACTGAAGATATAGTTGAGATGGAAGAACTTGGCTTGTTGAAGAACTTGAGATTGCCTCATGTTTTGACTCGAAATAACTATGGATTCGTCTATTTAAACTAGGACTCTCCTATGCTAAGATTTCTAAGAAATTGTTGTTACATGTTACACAAAACTATATCCAAAAAACTTTGCAACCATTACTAATGCAAAGACATAAGAAATGGCACAAAAATTACATTCCATTCAATGGTCTCTACAGTAAGTTGTATTCATTAATATTGATCTATATTCATGACCTTGTAGCTACAAATCATCATAAGTTGCAAATCATCTTAAACAAGCTTGAGGGTACCAATAAAGTTAAAATTTTCAATATTCAAACTTTACCATGGAATTTTTAGAATGTAATACTAAAAGATTTAGATTGATTTGAAGAGCTTATGATACAAATTATGAGTGTAGTCAAGTGATGCAAGACACACATGATGAAGGTATGACTAACCAAAAGGTTATTAGTCAAGTGACCAAGGACACACATGATGAAGGTGTGATTGACCAAAAGGTTATTGAGAATCAAGATAGCATTATGTTGTTTGTGAGCAATGTGATTGTAGTGGCTAATGAGAAATGAAAGAATCTAGATCACATTCAATAGTAATGGAACTAATAGGGTTTATGTTGTCACTTGAGACCAATAATATATGGCAGAAGTAGGGGCATATTTTGTATATGATACACTTGTACATATGGAAGGTCATATTTAGATCATATAGATATATCACATAATACCACTCAAAGTTTACGTGTACAACAACAATTAGATATTTGTACAACAGCAATTAGATATGTTGAACTTTGGCTTTTTGGAATGTTTCTATGCTTAGAAAATTTCCCTTCTCATCTATTATGTCAAGCTTTGTTATCAAATTTTTATACTACTAATACACACATTGTACAACTATTAAATTTTCTTAATATTCATTAAGTACCAAAATATACAATGTACACTTATTAACCTTTTCTAGGTTCATAATTCCCACAACTACATTCCATTGCCATGAATTTTGAGAGTTCTAAGAAATCCATATAAATTTACACATATTGTATATATATTATCTTTCCTTAATACTCATCTACTACCAAAATATATTTCCCAAAACTATATTTCATTTATAATACCCCACACACACATATATATATATATATAGAGTACATACTTACTAACTTTTCACATGATTCGTAGTTTCCACAACTATTGATTAGATTGATTATTTGTTTATTGTTTATGTTCAACTTACGAAAAGATTTTTTCTAGCATTACAAACAAATTTTCATATTTTAGTTGTTTTTCTATTAGGTTGAGTTGCATTATTTTCATTTTAAAAGAAACGTCTTTTCATTTATATGCAATATCTCATGTGCGCTCAAAACCGTCACTTTCTTTGATGCACACACACACACACAAGAAACTCTCTCGTCACTCACTAAGTTCAAAAATAGCTTAAATCTACTCACTTAATACCTCCATAGGAGGGCACAAAAGAATCTTGTAGTTTAGGTAGGATTTTGGGGCTAGGCATCCAAATAATGCCCCTTAATCATTTTTTCACTTGAAAAACATAGTTGTTGTCCTTAGGGTGCTATAAAAATCCTTCTAAATCAAGTGGTCATGTATAGCCACATGGGGTAAGTGAAAGAGCGGCGCCGTGCCATAGGAGGTCAAACCCAAGGTAGCGGGTGTATGTTCTCTCAAGTGGGCTCACCACCACTTGTTGAAAAGGAGGCTACCCAATACCGTTCGAGGGATAACTGCTCTTTCTCCCCTTGACGAAGGTACTTAGTGACCAACTTAGGATGTCATTCCTTATAGGTGACTGTCGTGGAAGCCGACAGTACCTGAGACAAATTTTGTCGAACTAGTGGATTTCATCACCGCTAGTATCTTCATTATAACCGAATCTTTGTTACCTATGCGGGATAATCACTTGGTGGATTTCATCACCATCAAGGAAGATGTCCTTTGAGAGGCCCGGTTACATTTGAGTGGAAGGACGATAGGTCTCTAAGGTTATTTTTTTCACTATGATATATTGTTGTATGATTTTCACATTTTCCTTTAAAAAACAAATTTTCAAACAATTATTTATGCTAAATAACCCCTTCTAGCATAAGCATTTCCTTATAGGATAAGCACACTTGCTTATGCTAGAAGAAAAGCTAGCATTTGCTAGCTTACCAATAGAAAAACCTTGTCCATTGTGATTGGTGGTTGCTAGCTTATACCTTGAGCTTGTGCCATGTGCCCTATTTTGAAATTAGCACATGGCACAAGATCAAGGACTTCTAGCATAAGCATTTCCTTCTAGCATAACCACAAATGCTTATGCTAGAAGGAAAGCTAGCAGTCGCTAGTTGTCCAATAGAAAAACCCTGGACATGGTGATTGGTGGTTTCTAGCTTATACCTTGAGCTTGTGCCATGTACTCTATTTTGAAATAAGCACACGTCACAAGATAAATGAAAGCTAGCGACTGCTATATTTCCTTCTAGCATAAGCATTTCCTTCTAAGATAAGAACACACACTTATGCTAGAAGAAAAGCTAACAGTCGCTAGCTTTCCAATAGAAAAATCATATCCATGGTGATTGGTGGTTGCTAGCTTATACCTTGAGCTTGTTCCATGTGATCTATTTTGAAATAAGAACATGACAAAAGATCAAGGAAAGCTAGCGATTGCTAGCTTTCCTTCTAGCATAAGCATTTCCTTCTAGTATAAACACACATGCTTATACTAGAAGGAAAGTTAACAGTCGCTAGCTTTCCAATAAAAAACCCTTTCCATGGTGATTGGTGGTTGCTAGCTTATACCTTGAGCTTGTGCCATGTGCTCTATTTTGAACGAATGTTAGCTTTCCTTCTAGCATAACACACATGCTTATGTTAGAAGGAAAGCTAACAGTCGCTAGCTTTCCAATAGAAAAACCTTGGGCATGGTGATTATTGGTTGCTAGATTATACCTTGAGCTTGTTCCATGCACTCTATTTTCAAATAAGCACATGGCACAAGATCAAGGAAAGCTAGCGACTGCTAGCTTTCCTTTTAGCATAAGCATTTCCTTCTAGGATAAGAACACATACTTATGCTAGAAGGAAAGCTAGTAGTCACTAGCTTTCCAATAGAAAAATCATGTCCATGGTGATTGGTGGTTGCTAGCTTATACCTTGAGCTTGTGCCATTTGCTCTATTTTGAAATAAGCACATGGAAAAAGATCAAGGAAAGCTAGTGACTCCTAGCTTTCCTTCTGGCATAAGCATTTCCTTCTAAAATAAACACACATGCTTATACTAGAAGGAAAGCTAACAGTCGCTAGCTTTCAATTAGAAAAAACCTGTCCATGGTGATTGATGGTTGCTAGCTTATACCTTCAGCTTGTGCCATGTGCTCTATTTTGAACAAATGCTATCTCTCCTTCTAGCATAAGCATTTCCTTCTAGCATAACACACCTGCTTATGTTAGAAGAAAAGGTAGCAGTCGCTAGCTTTCCAATAGAAAAACCCTGAGCATGGTGATTGGTGGTTGTAGCTTATACCTTGTGCTTGTGCCATGTACTCTATTTTCAAATAAGCGCATGGCACAAGATCAAGGAAAGGTAGCGACTGCTAGCTTTCCTTCTAGGATAAGAATTTAATAACACATACTTATGTTAGAATGAAAGCTAGCAGTCGATAGCTTTCCAATAGAAAAATCATGTCCATGGTGATTGGTGGTTTCTAGATTATACCTTGATCTTGTGTCATGTGATCTATTTTGAAATAATCACATGGAAAAATATCAAGGAAAGCTAGCAACTTCTAGCTTTCCTTCTAGCATAATCATTTCCTTCTAGCATAAACACACATGCTTATGTTAGAAGGAAAGCTAACAGTCGCTAGCTTTCCAATAGAAAAACCCTGTTCATGGTGATTGGTGGTTGTTAGCTTATACCTTGAGCTTGTTCCATGTGCTCTATTTTGAACGAATGCTAGCTTTCCTTCTAGCATAAGTATTTCCTTATAGTATAACACACGTGTTTATGTTAGAAGGAAAGCTAGCAGTCGCTAGCTTTACATGGTGATTGGTGGTTGCTCGCTTATACCTTGAATTTGTGCCATGTGCTCTATTTTGAACGAATGTTAGCTTCCCTTCTAGCATAAGCATTTCCTTCTAGCATAACCCACATGCTTATGTTAGAATGAAAGCTAGCAGTCGCTATCTTTCCAATAGAAAACCCTGGACATGGTGATTGGTGGTTGCTAGTTTATACCTTGAGCTTGTGCCATGTATTCTATTTTCAAATAAGCACATGGTACAAGATCAAGGAAAGCTAGCGACTACTAGCTTTCCTTCTAACATAAGCATTTCCTTCTAGGATAATAACACATACTTATGCTAGAAGGAAAGCTAGTCGTCGCTAGCTTTCCAATAGAAAAATCATGCCCATTGTGATTGGTGGTTGCTAGCTTATACCTTGAGCTTGTGACATGTGCTCTATTTTGAAATAAGCACATGGAAAAAGATCAAGGAAAGCTAGCGACTGCTAGCTTTCCTTCTAGCATAAGAATTTCCTTCTAGCATAAACACACATGCTTATGCTAGAAGGAAAGCTACCAGTCGCTAGGTTTCCAATAGAAAAACCCTGTCCATGGTGATTGGTGGTTGCTAGCTTATACCTTGAGCTTGTGGCATGTAATCTATTTTGAACAAATGCTACCTTTCATTCTAGCATAAACATTTTTTTCTAGCATGTCACACATGCTTATGGTAGAAGGAAAGCTAGCAGTCGCTAGCTTTCCAATAGAAAAACCCTAGGCATGGTGATTGGTGGTTGCTAGCTTATACCTTGAACTTGTGCCATGTACTCTATTTTCAAATAAGCACATGGCACAAGATCAAGGAAATCTAGCGACTATTAGCTTTCCTTCTAGCATAAGCATTTACTTATAGTATAATAACACATACCTATGCTAGAAAGAAAGCTAGCAGTCGCTAGCTTTCCAATAGAAAAATCCTGTCCATGGTGATTGGTGGTTGCTAGCTTATACCTTGAGCTTGTGTCATGTGCTCTATTTTGAAATAAGCACATGGAAAAAGATCAAGAAAAGCTAGTGACTGCTAGCTTTCTTTCTAGCATAAGCATTTCCTTCTAGCATTTTTGAGAAGGAAAACTTTTCTTTTTAATGAGTCTCTACTTGTGCTAGATGCAATGGATTTTTATTTATCTTTAAGTATTTAATATGTTCCCATAACACATGACCCTTATTATTCTTGTGCATGTGAATAAAAGACATGTAATAGAATATTGTTTGATAATGCTCATTATTTCATGTATTTTTAAAAAAATTTAAACTTATAGTCACAACTATTTATTATTATTTTTAGAAGCTATGGACTCTGGTGCAATGACAATTCCAAGGAATAATTTGAAGAAAAAACGAATTGCAAGTGACACACAAACAACGTCTCCCCCATGTGGTATGGTGGTTTTAAATATTATTCTCTCATTTCTAAATGGTTAGACTAGAAGACTATATGGTAAGATTTGTGATTTTGATTTCATTTTATTTATAGTAATAATTGCTTATTATTGTTTTTAGAAGCTGTCGTCTCCAAAGCAAGTAAAATGCCACAATCAGCATTCAAAAAACAAAAGCGTCATTCAACATAGATTATAAATTCAACAATGGGTTCTAATTTTGAAATGATTAAAAAGTTCAAAACATCTACTGCATATGAGTATGTCGAAGATTGGTATGTTGAGATTGAAAGTCCCACGAATATGTTTCCATATATGTATATATTTGGATCCATGGATGGAAATGATATACAAAGGCTAGGGATAATTGTTAGTTTCTATGCTCTCAATCATAGTCAGATCGATTTTCAAATGGAGGTAACTGAAGAAAATGAAGTGAAATTATTTTCTTGCCAAGTTGAGTACACAAAATTTAGACCAGATTTGATTGATACTAATACAGAATTTCCAGAGTCAATAAAAAAGTCACAGTTTAAGTTGGACAGTTTTGAGAGCTTCAATGAATCCGGTCTAAAGAGTTGTGATGATCTTGTACAACGTATTACCAACGTTATGAAATATCGCTATGTGAGATGTAAGAAAACATCATCTATGTTTATTTATTTGCAACAAAGAGGTAAACTACTTGATAAAATACCAGATGATAAACTCGAGGCTCAATTGCTTGCTTTGAGAAGGGTATATTTAGCTGAGCTAGAACAGAGCATTAAAGAAAGTGAGTTCATGCCTACTACAGAGTTTGTAAAATCCCAAAAAGAAGACTCTCAGATAGAGAAGCTTGCTGACCAATGCGATGAAATACATGAAAATTTTAAGGACAATTATTTATTTTCAAGCTCTTTTAGCATGAAGGTGGATGTTCGAAGATGTATAGAATCACCCAAGTTATATAAATTGATATCACGGGATGATTTAAATGTTCGAGTATTAATAAAATCATTCCTACAGAAATTTCAAGCATCATTGCCTGATGCTCTTCTGATTCCATTTGACACAAAAGAGTCTGATCCGATTGGAAACCCTGCGAAAATCATGAATGAAATGGATATAAATGCCAAGAACATAAATTTTTGGATAGTTGATGGGCAACACACCATTCAAGCAACAAAATAAATATTATCAAATCCTAAATTCAGTCTATCTGGGGAGGCAAAATAGAAGTAGAAAGAACGTAATGCTTGATTCTTAGATCCATTAGTTGCTCCCAGTGTGGTGATTCGTATTTGCTGCCAGTTAAATTCTACAAACACAGTGTTCTTCAAAACTCCATTCATTGATTCTGTGCAATCTGCAAGACAATTCCTAATTGCCACAAATAAATTAAAGAAACAAAAATGTGGGAATTCTAAGACGGCTGAAGACAAGGTATGCAATTTTTTTTTTGCACTTAGTTTATATTGTTTTAACTAAATTCATGGCTATTTTATTTTCGATATCACATTCTTACTAATTTATATTTGTTATTTTTTAACAGGTTGATGATGAAATGTTGTGCTCTTTCTTCGATTGTCCACTAACAAACTTTGCTGAAAAAAAATTCTTGTTATATCTTGATGATACTACTTGGGATAAATGGGAAGTTGTTTTTAATTGTTACAAACTAGGGAGATTAATGTGTTCTCCAAACAAACCTAAGGATCCAAACTATAAGACAAATAATCTAAACAATTTGGTATCAAGTTCTTTCCGTCCCCTTCAGGGACTAACCACTGAAGAAATGTGTTCTGTAGTAGATAAACTATTGGATGGAACTGTCTGGTTTTCTATTCTAGTAAACCATCCAACCAATGCCATAAAAATTAAATATTATTGTTCACAAATGAAAACCAAAAGAACAATTTTGGAGGCAATGGTAACATATTGCAAAAGTCATGATAAGAATCTGAATGATAAGATTCTTACAATATCCAATATTCTTGAGCATTATGGAATTACTGATATCATATTTGCCAACTTTTGTAAGACAATGGAAGGGTGTAAATATGTAAAAGGATCACGAAATACAAAAATAGAGTCCCTTTCTCCACAAGCCTGTGTGGTCCTTGATAGAATAATTGATGCATCGATAGATATACAGGAAATTGAGAATAGTTTTGAATTCGGTTGTCATTATGGGGTCCCTAGCCTCTTGTCAACACTTTTGCACTCTTTTCTTCTCAGTTTCAACCAATGTTATACACTGACTTTGTTGTGTTGGATACATTGGCTTTGAAAGATGAATCATTCCGTAAGGATCACTATATTGAATTGTTTCGATTTTTTATCGAAAAAAATGGGTTGAAATATTTTACTATGATTATCTTAGTAGAAATTTGGTCTTGTAAGGATGTACGCCAAGCTCTGGAGATTGTTGTCAAGGACTCAAATGTCAACTATAAAATGGCTACCGGTCTTTATGAATATAAAGAACAAAATAACTATAGTTATGATATAGTTTTAACTATACATTTCTATAGTGAAGAGTCAAAAAGTTTAGAGGCCTCAAGATACTCTCACACTTTTAGAGACATATCTGATGAAAATGAGAGAGATTTTGAATTCTGGGAAGAATTATTGCAAATGCATCAACAACATAGTGATCTAAATTTGATTATTTCTCTTTATGCGGGGACAAATTTACAGCAGGCTTGCTGTACATATGGAAGAAGATTGGAATGTGTCATAGAAAATGAGTTACAAAGGACTACCATGTTGACTAATCAAGAATCCTTCCAATTGCAAAAACCAATATCTAATATATTGCTGTTGGAATGTCCAGGTATTGTACTTGTTTTGTTCTTTCTCTAGTGATTCTTTGGATTCTATGCTATTTATAAATCTTGATTAACAAGATGTTTACTATAACTACTAATGGCGGATATTGTAAAGAAAACAATGATGATACTTTGCAACAAAGCAATGATCAACATAGTGTGCACAATGTTGAAGAAATTTTGGAGATGCAAATACAAGACGAAGAATATACCATACCAGGTACATAATTTATTTTGTTTCTTTTGTTGTTTAGAAATCTTGATTAACAAGTTGTTTACTATAACTACTATGACTATTTTGTTTCTTTCGTTGTTAAGATATTTTGACTAGCAAGTTGTTTACTATAAATACTAATGGTGGATATTGTAAAGAAACAAATAACGACACTATGCAACAAAGCAATGATCAACATAATGTGCACAATGTTGAAGAACATTTGGAGATGAAAATACAGGAAGAAGAAGATACCACACCAGGTACATAATTTGTTTTTTTCTTATTATTTTTAAAAATTATTTGTTTCCACATGTCATAATATTTTGGAATGTTTGTATTTAAATGAATATAAGAACAAGACATTAACCATGTAGCTTTGCAATTAATTTTGGAGATGGAATATCAATTGGCATAATAAACATGATATCATATAGTGTGCTTATTTTGGTGTTTCTCTTGATTTTAGAAAAAAATGTTCATGTATAATTCATAACATTTCATATATTGGTTATAGTTACACACGAGGACAACGAGTACATGAATCAAGCGAATGTGCCAAAGAACTATAATGAAAAACATAATACCATCACAGGTCTTTAATATGATTTATTGTATGTCTATTTATTTAATGAATTTTATTCCTTGATACATTTTATAACATTTCATATGTTTATTACAGTGGAAAATAAGGAGAAAAAAGACGATGATCAAGGGAATGTGAAACAAAGCCATAGTCAAGAACATGATATCATATCAGGTACTTCACATGTTGCTTATTTTCAATTAAACATAAAATATGTCTTATAAAACAAAATTTGATTAAAAGAAGTATTATTGGTATTTGATTGAAGGTTTGTTATTTTGGCTCTAGGTTCTATGAAGACAATACAAGAGAAGTGTGGCTTATCTATAACTAGTACAAAAAATACTCAATTAACTATGGATTTTTATTAATAATTTATGTAGCATGAATAAAATGAATTAACTATGTTATCCATTATTGTTTTGCAGCTATTATAAGTGAAAAGAAATTAGTTATTTTTGAATTGAATAACATTTTCTATCAGAGCATTGATGGTGATGCATCACAAAAAGAATTTATTGAGAAAATGGGAAGGGCCGCAGATTACACGATAGAGAAAAAATAATTTTGGTTTCGTCCACATGCAAAAACATTTCTTGAAATGTGTTCCAGAAAAGAATCTCTTCACATTGCAATTTGGACGACATCTTTGAAACAAAACACAACAAGAGTTATGAAAAAGATGGTTTCATAAACATTACAAGCTAAATTTTTGTTTACATGGACTGCTTCAGATTGAAAACAACAAAAGGGAAAAAATGCCATTGATAACTTAACACAAGTTATATACAAAAAACATCTGAAAAAAGTGTGGAGAATGTATTCTCAAGATGATGCTACTAACACTATTCTAGTGGATTGTTCAATGGAGACAAAGAAAGAAAATGTGATTATTGCCCCTTCATTTGATGGAAAGAATGAGGATAAATGGTTGATTGCTGATCTGTGGAGCTTATTCAATAAATTCTACAAGGCACCCGATGTTCGAGATATTTTGAAGAATCTTCAATGACTTTTAATAGTACATTAAGATGACTGTTATTCATTTCCTCTATAAACAAAATCTTGAAGTTTATAATATAAATTCTTGGTCATTGTCCATTTGATGACTTAATTCTACATGTGATGTGTTATTACTGTGTTTTATTTTATTATCAATTTAATGTCAATATTATTTCATAATACTCATATAAGGATTGTTGTTGTGTCATTATTATAAATTAACATATTATTATTTTGTTTATTTATATTGAGATATTGAGTTATAAAAAGTTAGTGATTTGAATAATAGTCTTATGTGTTTGCATAAAAATGTAGTATTCCATATTAATTAAATAATTGTATTAGGTTGTATGTATAAATTAACGTACAATTACTATGTTTGAGCAATTCTAGTTTATTTATCAATTGA
>LPNX010222045.1:161094-179997 GCA_001517045.1 Pseudotsuga menziesii | reverse complement strand
TGGACACATTTTTTGGTGAATTAATTTGTATGATTTTATAAATTTTATAGATAGATGATAATTGACAATGATATATAAATACAATTATTAGTATTATTTATGATTGCTTTTATATTGACAAGTTTTTGCATCATACAACACTTGATTTCCCCATTCAAAATATGTTCAAAATTTGTTCTCTTAAATCAACTATTTGTAATTTAAATCATCTCATAAAAACCAACAAGGCATGCAAGAAACTCTCTATAGTTTTATTTATCTATATGTATTAATACAAGTGCATTACAACACTTGATTTCTCTATTCAAAATATTTTTTAAATTACATACTCTTAAATCAATTATTTGTAATTTAAATCATCTCATAAAAGCCAACAAGGAATGAAGTTCTCTTTAGTTTTATTGATCTATATGCATTAATACAAGTGACACATAAATTTTGAATTAAACCTCCATCTATATAAAATCACATTTCTTACAAAAAATATTAATTCAATGATAATGAGTGCTAAGTGTACTAGAATTTAGATTAAAGCATGATGAGTCATAGATGAATGATTTTGAAAGGAATAGGCATTTGATTTCCCAATCTATAACTTATTGTAAATGTGCATTCTTAAGTTAATAGTTTATAATTGCAATAATCTCATATAAGCCAACAAGACATGAAATAAATTATTGACTGTTATTAGCCTATATTCATTAATATGAGGAGTTTATCAATGCAATATGTAAATTTTGAAATAAAACCCCATATAATTGAAGTTGCAATTGTTTTAAAACACAAAATTAATTGCTAATGAGTGCTAAGTGGTATTAAGGGTAGTACGAGATTGGTCATAAGTGAGTGACATTGAACTATAAGAAATTTGATTTCTCATTTCATTTTTTTGTAAGTTTGTATTATTAACTCAATTATGATTAATTGAAATAATCTCATAGTAGCCAACAAAGCATGAGATACGCTCTATCTTTTATCTTCTTGTATGCATTAAATGAATGTATAAATGTGATATGTATTTTTTGGAATAAAATACAATGTAAAAACATTCAACAAGTAGTTGAAAAATCAAATACCGATACAAGTGACTTTGAATTCATATGGGACAGGTCTCATTGTCACTTGCAAACAAAATTCAAATAATGTAGTGTGATACAATTTTATGAGAAAATGTTAAGTGATGTGTGGTCCAAATATGGAAATAAGTACGAAGAATCAAATATAATGCTAATAGATACATCAAAGCTTACTTCTCAATTCCCCGGATACCGGTCAAATTGTATCTTAACAAAGGCTTATATAGGACATGAACATGATACTTGGCTTGTCCAAATTCTATTCCCCCTTTTTAAGACACTTCATCGTATCAAAGAGAAACGCAACTACATTTGAATGTTCAATAGAACATTGAGTTCTTTATAGTAGGTGAAGATATTAATTTTTAGAAATTTGTTAACGCGTACATTGCAATATTTCAATACAAGTTGGACACATTTTTTGATGAATTAATTTGTATGTTTTTAAAACTTTTATAGATAGATGAGAATTAACAATAATATTTAAATACAATTATTAATATTATTTATGATTGCCTTTAGTTTGACATTTTTTTGCATCATACACCACTTGATTTCCCCATTCAAAATATTTTTTTAATTTGCATTCTGAAATCAAATATTTGTAATTAAAATCATCTCATAAAAGCCAACAAGGCATGCACAAAGTTTTGTAAATGTGTATTCTTAAGTTAATATAAGTTTATAATTGCAATAATCTCATATAAGCCAACAAGGCATGAAATAAATTATTGACTTTTATTTGCGTATATTCATTAATAAGAGGAGTTTATCAATGCAGTATGTAATTTTTGAAATAAAGGCCCATATAATTAAAGTTGCAATTGTTTAAAAACACAAAATTTATTGCTAATGAGTGCTAAGTGATATTAAGGGTAGTACGTGATTGGTCATAAGTGAGTGACATTGAACTATAAGAAATTTGATTTCTCAATTCATTTTTTTGTAAGTTTGTATTACTAACTCAATTATGATTAACTGAAATAATCTCTTACAGGCCAACAAAGCACGAGATATGTTCTATCTTTTATCTTCTTATATGCATTAAATGAATGTATAAATGTGGTATGTAATTTTTGGAATAAAATACAATGTAAAACCATATAATTAATTGATAATGAGTACTAAGTGGACTATTTAGACTCATTCAATATGTGCCATAAATAAATTCAAAAGAGCATGGGGTCATATATAAAGTTCAACTAAAAGATTTGAAAAATATGTTTCAACATCTATTTCTTCAACATTTAAAAATATTATCATTTTCTTTTCCTTTTGGTGAAAGTAATTCTCGGCCATGATTGGTTGGAAATATTACATCAAGTTATGTTCTTTTTAGACTTGAAAACATGAAGATATTGATACCCCTTCCTTACATACATCTCTTTGAAGACCCTTACAAAGTGGACTCCACTGCGCACTCTTGACGTTGGATTTTAGAAGACAATTTCTTACTTCAATCCACACTAGATATCTAAGATATCGACTTCCCACATAAATGCACTATCTTGATACAATTGGTCAACTCCTCATAACAAAACAAGAAATGAGAAGGATCATTTGGGAATACATTTACAAGAAGTACATACATGTTACTTAGCTAGATTCCATTTAGGGGTTTAAACCCAAAATGAACTTCTATATAGATTAATTTGGACATGGAGATTTAAATAGATAACCTTATTGTCATAATAACATGTACCTTATACCATTGGATGCATGCACTCAATATGGTACCTCTAGGGTAGTTCCTGGTTTAATCACATAGGCTTATAGTCGAGATAGAGCAATGGTGTTGAGCCTTCCATAGATACCTAGACCAGTGGTGCCTAACATCAATATACATAAGGGATTCCCTAAAGCTCATATATTTCTTTCTCAAACGATCTCCCTTACCAAACACCACCAAGATGATTTCCTCTTTCTTGGTGCTACCTAGAGGCAATTCTAAGAGGCAAGAAAATCACAACATCATCTCAACTTCTAGACTAGTGAAGCAATGTAAATGAGGTACCCTCCCTTCAACTATGACATCCTCACAATGTTGTTTATAATCCCCTTTTTTTAGTTTCGATTCAACTAGCAAGTCCCTTGATTGACTATTGGGGGGATGTTGGATCCATTAAGCACCAAATTCAAACATCTCAAATATATTATCAACTACTACATCCCACTATAATTGGACTCTAGGCATAGATAGTAGACACATTATCTTAATTCGATTTCTTCACACTTTCATTGTGTATGTATAATGTTGTACCTAACAACTATCCCGATTTTGACGAATTTATAGTTATTATTTGGTTCGACATCAATTCATTTCTTATAATTTATTTTATTTTAATTTAATATTGTGATTTCCTTCCAATCATGCTATATTATAATATGTTATTTAACAATAAAAATATTTATTATGATACTTTGTTCACTTCAAATATAGATAGAGATCTTCTTGCAATAAAACATGCAATTATGTGTGCAACTTAACTTCATTAATCCTACATTTTATATCTTCATGAATATTTTTTCTCACGATTCAACAAATTACAGATTTTCATATACTCCTCCTAATTTATGGCATACCGAACTAGTTATAAATGATACAACATTTCATTTTTTATGATTGTATATTAAAAACACTTGAAGTAAATAAAATTTGTGATCAATAAAAACATTCTTTCTAGGATTAGTTTTTCCAATTTTAATGGAATATTTCTTTAATGCATAATTTTTACAAATTAAATGAAATAAATAAAATGTTTACAAAAAAATTCAATGTCATAGAAGTTCTTGTAATAGAATTTTTCTAGATTTCTTGAAATATGTGTTTGTTGCTCAAAGAAGAAATTGTCTAGACATCCGTGTTCACCAGGTAGTCACCAATTGTTGTAGCTGCAACCTTTTTTTCCAAATTTTTGAAAATTTTGAACCCTCCTTTTGAAGTTATCTAGACCAAGTTTGTTTGATTTCTTTAAATATGTCCTGGAAGTACATTTTTTCTACTTAAACTGATATTTGAGGTCAGAAACATAGAAGAATGTGGAGTTTTGTTTTAATTTTAGAGCTTAACGTTTGATTTTTCGATGATTTTTTATCGTTGTCGAGAGTCAGTTGAAGAATGAGCCGGGGTATTAGTCCTCTATGCCGCCGGCATTTTGGAAGGCAAATAGTGAACATCTCGATGATTAGTCCTGTTTCTCGCCGATCCACGTTTTTATCTCCCTTTTGTTTTATTTTTTTTTAAACCTTTTATTTTGACTGTCGGTGATTTTGTTTTATCACTGCCGAAGGTCAATTGACGAATAAGTCGGAAGACTTGTCTTTTATGCCGCCAACGTTTCGGAAGGAAATTGATGAGAGGCTCAAACGATAGTTTTTCTGATCTTCAATGCTATATTGGTTAACGCTTCTGATCTCTGATACATAACCATTGCGATGATAGTGCTTGGCATCGTTGACACTTCAGAAAAATTGAGGTTTAAAGTTTCGACCTTTAGCTGTTAGAGCTTCTGATCTCCAACGGACTTAAAATTTTGTTACGGAACCTTAGTTGTTTGTGAGTCCACCATTACGGCTGTCATTCAAACTATCCTTCCGACGATTAGAGTTTTCAACTGTCGATAGGGTTTTCCCATCGAATTTTCCCACCGAAGGTTTATATATATATAGAAAGGGAGCATTATTTTATTATAATTTGTATTCAAACTCAAAGATTGCTCCGTACCTTGTCATTTGCAGTGATTTACGTGCCCAGCTGTCCAAATTCCACTCATTAGCATGCTACCATGAAGGTTTTGGGTCATCCGGTTGATTGCACTGCATTTTTCCAGGTAGGCAATCCACGACCTTGTTGTTTGATTTGTATTGGTTTATTGAAACCGTGGTTTTCCCTACTTAGGTTTTCCCCTGTTAGGTTTTTCCGTGGGATGGTTTGTTCATGTAAATAATGTTTATCTCCACAATATATGTGCATAAAGTTTCAGGTAAAATAGAGAGTTGTAACATTTTTTTCAGCAGCGGCGGGGGGGTTGAGCCCACATGACTATTTGAGCCATTATGTATGCTTTACTCATGTTTGAAAGATTAAGGTGTCGGTGTAGACAAGCGTTATGCTGTCTGCACCACCCATTCTTTGGTTGTTCATGGCCGTCTGGGGGGGTTTTAAATTTTTGTATGTGTTTACCCTATTTTCGTGGGACGGGGAAGGTTTTCAATGTTTTGGTCTAGTTAGGGTTTTCCATGATGAGGAGCGCAGTATAGGGTCTAGTGTTTTGAGGATTAGTAGTAGCGACAATGTGGTTCATGCTTTTATCAGAGGAGTTCGATTTAGTTCAGATGTGACCCTAATTAAGATGAGGAGTCTTTTTTATCAGGGTTGTGATTTTAGTTACAGATAGGGGACTTAGAGTATTTTAAGACACAACCCGTAGGATTTTCTTTTTTTCCTTGTCATAATACTATGTATATTTCATTTTCCGAATGTATATGGAAGAGGTAAATCGATTGATACAGTTTTTTGTTATTATTGTTTCAGTTGGTAAAAGCTAAATGGTCTAAGAACATGTTATGTTTACGACAAGGTGATTGTTGCAAAGAAGATATGTCTAAAAGACAAAAGAAGAAGGCTCCACTTGTTGAAGGAGAACCAGAGGTTGAGATCATCACCAGGGTTGAATACATATATGAAAATACCAAAGCTACCACCAAGGTTGAACCAGATTATAAATGGGGAGAGATATACAGGATGATTGCAAATCAAAACGTACCTAATGTAGGATTCGAAGAGCTAATCATTTATGCAAACATCGAGAAATCGACTCTTATGAAAGTAGCCACAAGACCTGAGTTGGTCTTATGCTTAGAGGTGATTGGTTGGATTCTACCTAGGGAAGATGTAACTACGTTGATCCTTGAAAATAATTCCAAGTAGGGCTACGTTGCATATATAACTGCATATGTCTCTATGGCATATCATCTGCCTCCTACTCAGATTTACTTGACAGAAAGCTGGTTGAAAGAGACAGCTATGGACCTAGTAGAAACAATTAAAAGAATGATGATACTAGGGAAGAACTTTCGAACCAGGCATTCAAGAGAATATGATACATCCACTCTCCTGACTCCCTATAGCTTTATTTCACTAATGCTGAATAGGATTTTTGGTAGAGCTCACGGAAAAAACTTCAAGATAGGATGGATACCAATTATATTCTATGTGGCCACTCAAGGAACCATATTTAATTGGTCAAACATAATGTCTAATAGCCTCTCAGCATGCATATGCTCAGCCTTGGGAGGGGTGTCATAGAAGAAATCAGAGTTCTACATGAGCTCTATCCTAGTTGATTGTATACTGTGTACCTACTCTTTTCCAGCCTTGAGGTGTAATTGGGATAGGGAAATGACTCGAGTATACACAGCATATAAATTATTTTGGGCCCACAAATACTATAGCTACTACAGAGAAATATGTGAACACTTCATCATGCCTTTCTACACCCTAATTTTCCTGACTGAATGCAACCACATGTCCAAAGAAACATTCAAGGTCATCAAGGAATATGGATACTATTATTTCATTGAGGAAGGATTGTACATAAGAATGTATGGGGCTTCCAAAGCACCTTCTCTACTCCCTAAGTATGCCACTGAATATGTGCTACACAAAGAGGCATCTAGGTAGGTATACATTGATGATGTGGGAAGTTTCCTGTTCGAATATAAGAAGTCAGCCTATCCTACAATACCTTTCTGGCTTGGGATTTTGTAAGTTTTCAAATGTAAAACAGATTGTAGAGTTTGTTCAGGAGTTGGAGCATTTCCATTTTGGTGAAATGAATTTTCATAGGAATGACTCCTGAAATAAGGTGGCTGATCACTTCAAGGAGGAAAGCATTCGTTTTGAATATACCAACTTTTGGGAAAAGGATGACGAAACATTCAGGAGTTCAAAGAACATGACCACCCTAAGAACGAGATTTAAATAGAAAATAGTCAATGGGGGTGGAAAGGGAAAAACCTCAAAGAAGAATAAGATAGTGGAAGAAGAAGAGGCCAAAAAGAGGGAAGAAGATGTTACAAGGCTAGCATGGGAGGCAGAGAGTTGGCTGAAGAATGAAGAAGAAGAAAGAAAGAGAGCTGTAGAGGAAGCAGTAAGGAAGGAAAAGGAGGAGAGAAAGAGAAATGAAGAAGTAGAGATAAAGAAAAGACAAGAAGAAATTGAAGGTATTAGTTTAACAGGATCTCAAAAAGACCAACAGACTATTGAGCAGATAGATACATAGGGGGGATAGGGTGACACAGATCAAGGACACAAGCAATCTAATCCTGATCCCTAGGAGCCTGCTGCATCTTCTGGCAGTACAATAGGGAAAGCTTCATTTTCTTGAATGAATATGATTCCTTTCATCCCTAAATAAGGGGAGGAAGTACCTGAATTTAGTGCTATTTTCTATGACAAGGAGAAGAAAAGGATTGTTAAAAGAACTGAGAAAAAGGTTGAAACTGGAGGACAATTCAGAAAGATGATAATTGATAAGACCTTGGTGTATGGAACATATGCAGATCCAAGATTGACAACAAGAGCTATGGTGGCATTAACCCAAGCTACTAAAGATAATGTAGACAGGCTAATGATGGATCTTGAGTAGTCAAGAAAGAATGCAACACAATTAAAAGAAACACTGAAGAAGGAGAGTGATGAAGGTCATAAACTGAAAAGGAAATATGAGGACATGAAGAATGAAGTGAGGAATTTAAAGATATAACTCTAGACTCTGCAGGAAAATAAGTGGCTTTAGTCTCTGTAGAGAAAATGGAAAAGGATGCTCAGAACAACTTAGCAGAATTACAAAGGCTACAGCTAGAGCATCAAGTGTTGAAAACTGAGAAAGATGACATTTAGGCATCTTATGAAACTCTGAGTGTAGAGAAGGACCAGTTACAAAGAATAATTGTTGAGTTGGAAACACAGAAGGTCACCACAAAAGAAAGAGAAAATCAATATCAAATACAGGCGGTAGCCTTGGAAGAACAAAATACTTCATTGACAACATCAGTGAAGGATGCTATAGAACAGAAGACAGACTTCCAACCTTTAAAAGAACATGTTCTAACTTAGAGAAGGAAGATCTAGCATTTGAAAACATGCATTGAGGAAGAAAGATGTAAGATTTTACAAATAGATAGCATATTAGAAGAAATTTTGGATACTATGTCCTATTTTTTGGACAGATCTCATGAGATTCTGGAGATTCTAACGAGAAGAATAGTGTGGATAGAAACAAATTAGGAATATCCTGTAGAGCTACCAGTTAAAGACTAGTAGAGTTTAAAGCAAGAATATGATTTATTGGAGTTTGCAATCAATGTTGCGGAATAATTCAAGAAAATTGTAAAGAAAACGAGGGGAGCATGTACCGAATACTGTAGGAGGGTGCTTTCTACATACAATAGATGCCATATTTCAGCAGAGAGGAGATTGGATGCAATACCAGAGCATAAATTGTTTATAGAGCATCTACAGAATAGATACCAGGAAGACGAGCAAGAGATCTAACAAGTACAGGATCTAGATGAATGGATATTAAAGAATGTAGCGGCACATGCAGCTGTAAGTATACACCTCCTGGAGGATTAGCTGCACCTTAGTCATGCAAGAATAGAAGGGGTAAGGAACCGGGCAGCCAAATATGAGATAAATATCCATTTTCTTGAACCCTCTGGATTTGAAGGTATAGAAGTGGAGGGCTAGGCATGGAAAAAATTCATCAACGACCAAGCAAGCCCCTCTTCATTAAGTATTTTAAAATATTTTTGTTTTAAAATGTAATATATTGTATAAATTATGAGCACATACTACAAGACACAATTTTTGACCTGAAAGGTTGGGGAAGCCCAAAAGTCATTAAGGGGCAGCCCAAAGGTTTTTCTTTTTTGTATAAATAAAGGAGAGTTTATATGTAGAAGGGACTTCTGTCCTAGGCCATTTTTGAGAGTATATTGTAAGAAGAACTACTTCCTTTTACAATAAAGAATTACAAGTTTCTGATGGAGAATGTTTGGTGGAATGTTTCAAACGCTTTGCTATGGATCGATTGAATGTGAACTATTTCATTTTCAGCTTATGTCCATTAACTGTGAGATCGTTCTAACTCATTGAATTTTTGTTCATGTTATGAACGTCCTCTAGTTTATTCTATGAAATTTCCACTGTGAGTAATGAAGGTCATAATTAACAATAAACTATCTTGTTGTTCATAATTCTATTAATGTTCATGTGTTCTGAAATAAATAACATCTATTTGTAATCTTTCCTAATACATGTACAGAAATCCATTACTCATGGTTAACTTATAATTATGCTCCCTAGGGATAGGTTAGTTAGTTATAGTTAGTTTCTTACTGTTTGTGATTTAGAGGTGAGAGAGGTAAAACGAGAGGTAAGAACCTGCGCATCACATTGTGACACTCCTCGTTATCTCTATCTTCTGCATTCTAGATAGGCACTTGCACATCATACCTTAAACACACACAAAAAAAAATTATACACAGTGGACTGGGCCATAACCGGTAAAACATTTTAATTTGATACTTGACTTACAGTAGCGAGACCGTAAACCGGAAGGATTCCCGATACCAAATAGTAATGGGCTAGTTGGGAACGCTTATTGGGGAGAATCCCTAACTGTTGTTACCTGCGATTTTCTAGGCCTCAACACAATGATGTATTTTAGTGAGCCTTTGTTTTGTATTTCTTAATTTATTTAGGTAACATTGACTCTATTTCACCATGGTTAATGATGGGTGTTAAATGATAATTGACTAAGTTTGACCATAGTAAGCCATTGTTTACTTTTGCAAGCAATTGTTTACTTTAATGCGCCATGGTTGACTATTATTCAATTTTGGCTAACCATAGTTTACCTTATCGAATCTTCGGTGTGTATGGTTTACTTTCGTTATGATCCAGATTTATGTGAGAATGAAATGAAAGAGAATATATATAACCACATACATAGATATAATTTAAGAAACAAAATGATATAATAAACTCAAATTCTATTAACTGAATGAAGTATAATAGACTGTAAAATAAAAGTAGTTTTAATGGTGTTTGGTTTATCTCTTATAATATATGCGGTGGCTATGCTTATTCATCGAAAGTTAATTAAAATAGAAGGACAAAGGGTTTTTGTATCATAAGCATGAGGGAAAAACCCTAAAAATAAAAAACCTATCCCTAGGAGATGAACCATAAAATATTTGTGTGCCCCAAGGTGGTTAGTTGATATTCAACTTCTTGTGAGAATAAATTTTGCATATAATCTCTATTTTGGACACTCGGTAGGCCACTGGAAAGGTCTAGCCTAGAAGTACAGAATTTCCCTGTTAAATCCTAAAAAAGAATGTCATTTAGGGACTCAAAATGGCCCCAAAAGCTTTTAGAATAAATAACCATAGAGCATTCCAAACTATAAAAAATATTTTGAGGAAATGCAATAGGTGGTTTCATACCAATATTCATTTGAACCATTCCATTGGCCCAAAAACCCATTAAAACTACCAAACTAGAAAAGTTGTTTTGAGCTAGTGCATTAGGTGAGTGTCCATCAATACCAACCTGGATAATTCCTCCCTTCTAAATAAGTAAATGGAATCCACTACATTGAGTTCCTTATCATATGGTGAACTGTGTGGTGAGTTGAGCTTGTAGTGTTGCATTTCTTGAACTGAAAATGACACCATTATTTTTCAACTTGATAGGGTTGTAATTGTTGTTCATAGATACACTGGACTTGTTCAAAATTTTTGGTTCCCCTATTATCCTTGGTTGTAATTGGTTTGGATGACTTCTTTTTGGTGGAGAACTTTCACTACATGGCCTTGCACCATAGAGGTACCTAGATAAGAAAGGAAACAATTCCTTTGTGTTCTTCTCATTTATGCTCAGTAGAGGGACCTTGTGTAGAGGTGTCTATGATATGATGTTCATGTTTAGAGGAAATTGTGAAGAAGATAAATTTCTCTATCTCAAAGATTATCTTCATCCACTACTTAGTTGAGGTCAAAGTGACTTTGATAGGTGCAACTATATCTGGTATCCGATAGAGTTGTCATTCAAAAGTGACAATTATACTATGAGGTCGTGAATCATTTACAACATAATTCTTACACATATAGGGATACCCTAAAAGAACATCACAAAATTCAATTGGGGACACATCACACGGTACGTTGTCTTTGAAAGTATTGATATCATGTGGTTAAAAACAATTCTTATTAACATGGATACCTTTTCCTTGGATTAACAAACCGATGGTGTATTGATTTGGGTTTAGTGTTGTTAGTATCACCAATCTCATGATGACTTCTGTCGATATTAGGATATTTCAGTTTCTGATTTTAACAATAAGTTTTTTGGGGATTCCCTTCACCCACATTTGTGAGTGAAAAAGGTGCTCATTTTCCTCTAAACTTTCTAGTTCCTCTTCCTAAATATGCGTGGTATTGATGGTGACACTGGGTTATACATCAAGGATTCAATTCCCCTTATCTATGACTATCACATTAGGTTTTGAATTGGAGTCAAAACTATGTTATCATTATGAATCTTTTATCTCAACCACCAATGGCTACTTTGAACAACACTCACCAGTGTTTTGCTAGGGAATTTTGTGGAACTTGCACCACTTTTAAGTTTTCTTCTTAACCTTCCCATAACCCTTCTTTGATGGATTACTTGAGGTTGGTTATCCTTGTTTTTTCTTTTGTTTTCTGACTCTGGTATTCCTTTTCAATGCTTTTATCATGGTTAGGGTAATTTTTAGTGGTGAAATTTCACCAATTGGCTATTTTTTGGGTTTTTTTCAAAAAACTAAATTCGCTATTTGGTGTCTAATATCGCCTATATTGACATAAAATATGTTTTTATCATAATATTCACAAAAAATTATACATTTTGGTGTTAATTTTATGTTTTATAATTAATATTATCCTACCTATCTATAAACATTTTTTTTAATAAAGAACAATCACCTAGAATACTATACTTAAGTAAAATATTCGAATCCTTAAAAAATACCATGATCGTGGTAGATTTGTAAGCTCAAAATATTGCTTATTCTTTTTCTAAAATTTCTGCTCAATTTTGACAGCATAGTCATAAGTGGTCCCTAGTGAATAAATTTCCATGAATTCCATATTTTTCTAGATGTACTGAAGTAGGACACTACAATATTTTGGAACTAGGTTCCACTCGAACTCTTTGATACCCATATTTTTGCATAAGGTTTGAAATTTATTGGTGTACACTAGCATTGTTTGGTCCCTCTCTTGATGTGGTCTGGTTTGTCTCGTGTACTAGTAATTATAGTTTCCCAGAAGATAATATTTTTTCTTAATGACATCTATAAAAGAGGCACAAGTGGGATTTGCCTCAAACATTCGAGAATCCTCCATTAATTTTTTTCTCATAATAATTTTCCTACTAATTTTGACATGGGGGACAACCTTTATAAGAAGTGCAAAGGTGATATTTTAAATGTCAAAAAAAATATGGATACATAAATACTCTTCTAGCATACTAAAAATTTTATTTAGATTATCAACATTGATATGCCATTCAAATAAAGGGATATCAAAGTTAAATTGTACCTTGAAGGGTGTGGCTCCTTCAAAGTAGCTACTTGATGATACTTCCATTTATGTCAACATGCATTGAAGGATTTGGGTGAAATTTTCCATCATCTCATTTGTCTGTTGCATGAGGTCTTCCTTGACTAACAACTTCATAGGATTCCATGTTCCATATTTTCTCTTTTCCTTGGAAATGGGAGGTGGCTTGGGTTGTTGAGGGAAGTATATCTATAGCTCAACTAGTTTAAACCCCAAGTGTTTATATCACAACATTGTCAGGGATATGCACTGAGAAATAAGAAAATATCATGTCACTCTAATACCACCGATTTGGATTTATGTGAGGAAAAAATGAAAGAGAATATATAAACCCACCTCCACAAATATAATCCATGAAACACAATGACACACTAAACTCATTATATTAACTGAATGAAATAAAATAGGTTGTGGTTCCCTAAAAAAAATACCAATTAAAATTTTTTTATGCAGAAAGCACATAAATTTTGTAAAACATATGCAGTGTTTTCGAAATATGAATTTGCCAGTGCATCTATAATAAAAACACACGTCGTATTCCCAAATAAATATACGTTTAAAAAATATTATGACAAACGACATGAATTTTTTAAAACCATAGCGTTGTATTTTTCTAATCCTACCACACTGATGTGTCTAAAAACATAATGCATTGGGATATCCTAAGCACATCGTAGAACACTGAAGAAAAAAATTATTCCATCATGGGGATTCATTCATTATTTATAAATTCCTTCGTTTGTGTGAAAAAAAATGCATTAGTTGGGAATTTTTAAAAATTAATAAAAAAACTTTAAAAATTAGCATGCACTGTAGAGGTGTATGTACAATGCATCATTGTGTTCTAGCCTCGGTTGCATTGGAATAGGGTTTTATAAAAAAGGTACCATTTGGTTAAATAATTTTTACCCCTCCACAGTGCATCTAATCCATTTTCATTGGTTCCGTCTATAACCCACCTAGATTCCCTTCCACTGGCGCTCATTCCACACCTTGTTGACACATTGCTCCCTTTCATTGGATTCTTAGTTGATTCTAATTTTTTCTAAATTGTGGGAAAACAAATTCTCCATGCATAGCTAGGATGCCTCCCCGATGGGTATCTCAACAGGTAAATTAATTCTTTACAATTTTTTTTGTTGTTTATTTTTTGTAATTAATACTTAATTTACCATTTAAAAGAAAAAACTTATGCGGTCCTTTCAATCCATTCAACTCCCCCCAATGTCAGTGCACACTGTAATTTATTACAGGATGCACTTATGGCAAGGAGAGTTGAATGGATTGAATGCACTGTCCTACCTGTGTGCTACACTTTCATAGTGCACCACCAGGGATACAAAAAAATTTAAAACAATAAACTAATAGTTGATGCATTAATTACACATAGGAACATTGAGTTTATAGTGTGACTATCTGTATATAGATCATCCCATTGACGGTGCTCTACTACCTCGTAGTGCACTGAAATAACATAAAAAATATATATTTTAAACTAAAAACTCATAATCAGTGCATTCATTACAAATAAACACACTGACTTTATGGTTCTCCTGTTTGTATCAAACACACTCACAAATATTACTAAGAAAATTTAAAGCGCAACACTATGGTGGTCATCAACGCACCGATATTTTGTGCAATGACATATTCTAGGAGCATCATGATGCTTTTACATTATGTTAGCACACATTAAACAATGTTTTTATGTGCTATAAACAAAATGGGTATTGGTGAACTACTCTTTAGTAGCGCACCGTCACATAAAATTTATTTTAAAACTATAAACTAGCAATCGACCATTCATTATACATAAGCACACCAACTTTGCGGTGCACATATTTGTATAAAAAACACCATTAATGATTAATAAGAAATTTTAAATACCATATTTCTAGCATGCGTTAGTGGACTGATGTTCGGTGCCATTACATACAGTAGGAAGGGTATTTTTTAACGATTCTAATATTATGCTTAAGTACAGTATTCTAGGTGATTGCTTTGGATTGAAAAAAACATGTTTATAGATAGGTAGGGGAATATTAAATATGAACAATAAAATTAACACTGAAATGTGTAAATTTTGGCGAATATTATGATAACAAAAAACATATTTTATGCAAATATAGGCGATATTAGACACTAAAAATAACCAAATAGTGAATTTATTTAGCTAGTTGGCGAAATTTTGCCCCTAAAAATTACCCTAGCTAGGATCCCCGCAGCACACCACAAAAACATAAAAATTATTTTAAAAGTATAAACTAACAATTAGTGTTTTCATTACACATAAGCGCATCAACTTAATGGTGTGGTATTTTTAAGTGCACCGTTTATAGTGTGTTATATTTATATGGGAACCGAGTATGTCATTTTTTGCAAAAATTAAAATTTTTATTTTAATACATATAATTCCCATATAATGTTTTTATAATTATTTTGATGAGAGTAGCTAATTCATGCTATGTGCTAAACAAAGACATGACTATCATGAGCCGAGGTAGCATTAAGAATATCAAGTTAACTAGTAGAACTTCTGTAGAGAATGGCAAGAGAGAGAGAGGGAGAGGAAGAGATATTTATACCCTCATCCTATTACTCCATAAATGCAACACCTCTTAAGAGTTCTCTGCCTCCTCATGTTCTATGAGGAGACCACATCCCTCAAATGGAACACTACATTCCTTACTTAGTTGATCCCACGTTGGGACCATCATAGGAAAGATTTCCAAGTTGGTATTGATCAATGGTTTCAACCTAGTATGTATGACATGTGTTTTATCATAGGGATTTCTAGGAGAGGTGATGAGTTTCCTCATTTCCCTAAGGTCCCAGTTGGAGCTGCAGCATCGTCTGAGCAGGTATATGTTCATAGATATGTTTATCCCAACATCCTTGAGCCTTCTTAGTTTCAAGTAAATGGTGGGAAGCTCTTCATTTATTCTTTTGGTAGATAGAATGTTAGGTTTCTCTCTTTGTTGGTGGAAACCATCATGCATATCACCAGTTATGAAAAACACATTAGTTGCTTTCTATTACATTATGTTAATTATTTGCTACATGCACCTAGATGCATTAGGTGGTATGCTTTTTTATTGCAACTTTGTTGTGCTCTTAGTTGATTTTGTGCATGTATTGGCATGAAAGCAAACTTCCATTTCAGTTTAGAGTTTTTTTGTTTATTTTTTGAGAGTTTTTTGTAATCGAGGCCATCTTTTGACCGACACCATCCTAGGTTAATGACAGATGTGTGTATGCGCATCTAGGGGAAGATGATTCCCAAGAGGTGGCAACCTGAATTTTTGAATAGGATCACTATGGATGTGATCAAGATGGTGGGAAATGAGGACCGACCTAGGTTAGACAGGGTTCCATATCCATATGCTAGCTTGGATTGGAGAAAGTATTGCAACATCTTATTCACTTAGGACATGATAACATATGATAGAAGTAAATTCAACATTATGTTTGAATTAATATGGTTGCATTTTATTATTTTTATACTTAATGGAAAAATTAATTATTTTAAATTGTTATAACATATTCATGTTTAATGAAATTCCCTAATTATTATTGTGTACTATATATTTTACATATTTTGGGAAATTTGATGGTGATGTGTCACCTCCTCCAGTTTGGGATGAGGAGGATATGGATCTAGATGCAGTTCATCCTAAGGCACCCCACGTAGCCATAAATGGGATTCAAAGTAGGTCATATGAGAGGTTCTGACAGGACATTGCAAACAGGACATTTACAATGTTGTAGGATTAATGGATTCATCCAATACAAGTGAGGTACATTATTAGTGACCCTCACTGCATATAGATATGGAGGATTCTTCCTCATGATATGAGGAGCTTGGTGGAACACATTTTTTTCTTATAATATCTTATATGGTATCTATCAAGTAGTTCATTTTTATATGAGGGTGAAGATCCTTCATCGGTCGGTCCACCTTCTTCTCCACCAGTTGTTTCAACTAGGGGCGTAACCTCTAGATACACTACACCTCATCCTTAGCTTCCACCTCATCTCCCTCCACCTTTGACATCTTTTCCCCCTCCTCCTCCTCCTCCACCTTTGATGTCTCATCCACCTCCTCTTCCTCCACCTTCGATGTTCCATCCACCTCCTACTCCACCATGTCTTCCTCCTCCATATCCTTCAACATCATGTAGTAATCTAATCCTACTTGAACATCCTAACCTAATCCTACATCATCATTTCCTCTACTCCTGCTCGATCGACCCTTCATTCCTACTCATAATCCCAACCATCCACCCATTCCTACTTCACCCGTTTCTATTTTAGAGATGCTAAGAGAGATCAATACACTTCATCTTAATGGTCCTATCCCTCATTCTCTTAAACGTATTTTTCTTCCAGGTATAGGTATTGATGCATATGGCTCTACTAGTAGAGGTGTTGATACTTCCTATGGCTCTATCGGTGGAGGTGATGGTGCATCTAGATTTGGTCAGAGAGATACTAATGATGCCTCTATGGGAGGAGGTAGTGTACGCATGTTATAACAATTACTATAGATATATTATTTTATTTTGACATATTGTTATAGATGTTCATATATATATACTGCATTTTTCATGTTTATGTTGATGTTTATTTATTTTTGTTGTGAAAGTGATGATCATGGAATGTTAATTTTGTGTAAGTGTACTATTAGTTATGTTCGCTAGATGATGTTTATATATGTTAGTTGTATATGTTACATGAATATGTGACTTAATGTTTATGATGATATGTTAATGCTAATTTTTGGTTTCATGTTAATGATGGTATGATAGTATATACGATAGTGTTTATTTTTATGTTTATTAGATGCTGACAATGATAATAATGGTATGTTTATGTTTATGTTGTGAAATTGATGATGATGCATTTATGCTTTTGATAAAACTTATGGTTATGTTTATGTTAGTATCATTATGTTTATGATTATGTTTATGATGGCATGATCATGATGTTTATGTTTGTTAGGTGTTGAAAATGATGATGATTGTATGCTTTCTACTCAAAGAACTCTGTATTATTCAAAATCATGTGGTCCTCTAAGTAACTAAGTTTTTATTTAGTCAACAAAAACATCACAACTTGCATTGTAAATTATGGATGAATTTGTGACAACTCTATGTTTTATGATTGTTGTATAATTTGTCATGGTCCCATAATTATAATTTTTTATAGTTTGTCATAGTATTTTTTTTATGTAATTGTTTGTTTATTTATTTGGTGTTCATATTATTCTTATCTAATTTCTATGGATATTATAACTTATTGTAATCTTATTAATAATATAGTATTATTTGGCATAATATTATACTTATATAATAATATGTTTTTTTTTTGCAACTATTGTTATCATTACTAAGGAAAGTATCATGTTTATAACATGATTTTTAATAAGGAAATTAACTCTTCATTGTATAATGATTTGTATAGATTAATTATATATTCAAATGATAAATATAAATGAATTTTGTTGAATTTATAAGTCTAATTTCCAAACATCCTAACAAAAATTCAAGTATTACCATGTAATATTATTATAATATATGAATATGAACATGACAAAAAAGGGAAATATCAATATCAATATAAATTATGAATGTATCATTCAACATTTTAATTTTTTTTTCACAGTAACTCACTTTTCAATGAAAAATATCAAAGCTCTAATACAAAGAAAGACATATACTTGATTAAAAGAACAAATTTTTCTCTCAATTGTAAACCCAAAAGTTACACTCTCCAAAATTATTATTATTAATCATGATCATCTTCATCATATAATATAACTTTAGTGCAAATCCAAGGAACACATTTTATACCCTCTAAAAATGAGGTTTAAAGCTATGTAGTGCTCAAAGAATTGCCATTAATTATTGATGTAGCATTGCTTTGTTAATGTTATTATTTTTAAAGGATTGTTGTATTACTTTTCTAGTTATTATTTTCAAAATTTATTTAATGACATTAGATTATTTTTTAATTTAATACTAATTTCAAAACTATGCAAGATTGAAGATATCAAATGTTCATATAATTTTATTTTGTAGTGAGTTGGGCTAGCTCAAGTGGTTCAGTGTTGTAAGTTGTAATGCCCCATTTACTGGAGTTACTTATTTAT